>JAACJT020003091.1:0-10555 GCA_009936485.2 Gymnarchus niloticus | reverse complement strand
TGGACATGTGCAGAGGAGAGATGCTGGGTATATTGGGAGAAGGATACTGAGGATGGAGCTGCCAGGCAAGAGGAAAACAGGAAGGCCAAAGAGAAAGTATATGGATGTAGAGATAGAGGACATGCAGTTGGTGGGTGTGACAGAGTAGGATGCGGAGATGGAGGCAATTGATTCGCTGTGGCAACCCCTGATGGGAGCAGCCAAAACTGAATGATGATATAGCTTATTATACTATGCAATGCCAGACAATTGGATAAAGACTGAGATTATTTATTGGAGGTGGGATCATTAAACCTGCTTTAAATAGAAGTAGCATGTAACTTTGACTCAACCAAGAATATGTCAAGCCGCAAGCCGTAACAACTGTGGTGTCCACCATTTAAATGTTTGTAAATGTGTTTCTGTTGAGTTGCTTTTAAACAGGCAAAGTACGTTGGCTCGACACTTGTACCAAAATGCAAAATTTGGTATGGCTAGATCTTAACATGGCAGTCATTTCAAATTGTCATAGCCTCCAGTGTTGCCCCATGTTGTATGAGCAAACTGATATTAAATATAAAATCAAAATCATTTATTTTTAGACATTTAAAATGCATCTTTACATTTTCGCCTCTGAAACATCAAGAATAAAACCAAGATTTTAAAGTGGAATTGCAAATTCATATTGTATTCCTTTTGCTACAATGTAATTATACTTTTAAATGAGCCTTATCAGAATTATTTTCTTTGCCTAATTAATCTAATGGTATAGCACTGACCAAAAGTGCACATTTTCATTCATTGTATTCAGTCGCAATTTTCACTGCAGTGTGGAGCAGGTTTTCCATCTGATGCTTCGCTTATTTAGATTGAAATCAATATTATGGCATCCTTTGGCGAGGGTAGGGTTGCCATTGATAGTGTGCAGCCAGCAGACACAGGAATTCAGTGCAGGTGCAGACTTTCTGAAGAGGCTGACGAACACTTCTGGAAGAGATCACATTGTTTTCTGTTATGACATAAATTACATGTGTCTCTGTGTCAAATATCAAAGGACAACAGAGACAGGTAAATTTAAACCTTAAAGAGGACAAAGGGTTACCCCAAACCTGTAGAAAACAAATGGAGAAAAATATACAGTAAAGAGAACAGAAAGGATAGAAGACGTAAACGTTTGATTACGTTGTGTATCAAAGGAAAAATAAAGCGATGTAGCATCTGGTAAACTTGCTAAAAATGTTAGTATGGGAATCAGAACTAATGCAAGTCTATGGTCTTTGCAAACTAAGAACAAGTTTAAGAATTTAATCCTACAAAATACTCTATTGATTTGAACCATGCAATTGTGGCCAAGCTGGATGTCTTGTCATTATGCTGAACTGATGAATGAGGATGCTCTCCTCTGCCAGTCTCACCATCGAGTTCTCTTTTATCATCAGTAAATGCAGTCTGTGCTGCTCAGTGTTTGCTGCTTAGCTCAACATTTCAAAACTTTAACTTCATACGTAATATTAATGAGCTAAACAAAGCTGGTTTCATGTGACCATTTGTCATATTGAGGACAAGAGGCCAATGGAGGGTAACACAAGGGTTTATTGTCCACAGGTATACTGAGCTCCAAAACCGAAAACGGGATCACCAGGGGAGGAACAGGGCCAAGGCAGGAACAGGCAGGAACCACACAGGGGTGACATCAATGACCAGACTGGGACCAACAGGACTGGGAAGCTCTCTTAAAGACAACTAACGAGGGGAAAACCAGAACAGGTGTGCCCCATTATGGCACACTGGGGAAACAGAAGGAGCAGGGAAGCAGGGCATGACAACATTACTTCTGGAGATGTATTATTAACTGGTTCAAAACTCCAGATTGTGGTGCAAGATAGATGATACTTGCAAATTCATTTTGTGAGATTAATGAAATCTAACATGGCATGGTGAAACCTTAAGCAACAATTTAAATAACCAGCTGTATCAAAATGATGATTATGTTATGTAAAGCAGGAGTAGGACCCAATTGCAGCAGTGCACACAGAGGTTTATTTAGAGTTCCGGTGCAACAGAAGGGAAAAACAGAGATCTTGCAGAGGTACCAATCTGTAGTCCGAGTACGTCATCCGAGGTCAAGCTGGTAGGTCGAAGGAATCCATGAAGTCAGTTCTGGGGTTAGGGAAGAGAAGGTACGAGGCAGGTAAGTAGGAGCGGGGGTTAGGACCGATTTACAGAAACGAGGAAGGCTGGTTGGGGAAACACAAGTGCTCGGTAAGTTAGCCAGGGCTCACAATACTTCGCACTGGAGAAGCGGTATCCTGGGTGTTTTAAGCTGGTCCGAAATGAGCTGCAGCTGCCAGCCCATATTTCTCACGTGCGATCAGGTCCGTGAGGTGTAACAGAATCCCCCCCCAAGGGGCAACCCCCTGGGTGTCCCTGTCAATGCCGAGGGTGACCCTGCCCCCGTGGTCCCAGGCGACCAGGGAACTGCTGGTGGAAGGAGGCCGTGAGTTGGGTTGTCAGAGGTGTCCACCCAGGACTGCTCCTCCAGCCCGTAACCCTCCCAATCCACCAGGTACTGCAATCGTCCCCGAAACCTGCAAGAATCCAGAAGGGCTCGAACCGTGTAAGCATCGGCATCAGGTCGGGGTATCGGAGTGGACGGGGCCCCGGGGATGTCCGCCATCTGAGCAGTCTCACGGATGCCGCGGGTTGGTTTAAGCAGAGACATATGAAACACAGGATGTATGCAATACACCCTGGGTAAGTCCAAGCAATATGTGACAGGGCTTATTTGTCGCTGCACACGGAAGGGGCCCAGGTACTTAGGAAGGAGCTTGTGGCAGCCAGGGATGCGAAGATGACGGGATGCGAGCCAGATGAATTGACCCAGGCGGTAGGCGTGTCCTGGCGTGTGATGTCGGTTCTGCTGCCGGCACATGCGGGATGCTGAGGACCCGAGGCGGCGGTGCGCCAGTTCCTAGATTTGTTGGCTCTGCTTGTACCAGGTGTCAACAGCAGGCACCTCGCTGTCTGGGGAGTCCCACGGGAATAAAGGCGGTTGATAACCGAGCACACACTGGAATGGGGTGAATCCATGACTAGCCTGTGTGAGGGAGTTGTGAGCATACTCTGCCCATGGTAAGTACTTGGATCATAGGTCAGGGTGCCGGGAACAGTATAGACGGAGAAATTTAGTGATCTCTCGGTTAGTCTGTTCTACTTGCCCATTGGTTTGTGGGTGGTATACGGAGGAGAGGTTGAAAGCGATGTTGAGCCAGGAGCAGAACGCACAGAAAAGACGTGAGGTAAACCAGGGACGGAGTGGCGTCGGCAGAGGATGCAGCAGACCAGAGGGGACTTGCGTTGGGGTCTTCGCCGGCGCACAGTCGGGGCAGTCACGAACAAAGTCCTCTACGTCCGTATGCCAGGAGGGCCACCGGTATCAACAACTGAGAAGAGCCTGTGTGGACATAATCCCAGGGTGACCTGAGCAGGGGGAAGTGTGTACCCACTGCATAAGATGGACACGGAAAGGAGCAGGTACATAGATTCGATGGGGAGGACACCCTAGGGGAATGGATGCCGCAGAGGTGGCATGGTAGTTCTCTGCGTCTAGGTCCCAGGTTACCTGGCTGAGAAAGCAGGATGAGGGTAGGATGTGTTCTGGCTCTGGCGAGGCGTTGGGGGAATCATGGTAATGGGAAAGGGCATCGACCTTCATATTCTTCGTACCTGGGATGTAAGTGATGGTGAAGTGGAAACGGGTAAAAAACAAGGCCCATCGGGCCTGCCGGGCGTTGAGGCGCTTAGTGGTACGGCGATAGCTCAGGTTACGATGATCTGTTTGGACAACAAAGGGATGGGCGGCCCCCTCGAGCCAGTGTCACCATTCTTCCAGGGCCAACTTAATGGTGAGGAGCTCTTTGTTGCCAACATTATAATTCTGTTCTGCCGGGCTGAGCTTCATAGAAAAGAAGGCACAGGGGTGTAACTTCACGGGCTCTCCTTGTCTCTGGGACAGTACCGCCCCTACTCCTACCGCTGACGCATCTACCTCAACAACAAAGGGCTTACCGGGGTCTGGTTGTATCAGGATCAGGGCAGTACTGAACCTCTCCTTTAAGAGGTTAAACGCATCGAGACATGGCAGGGCCGAGCCATGCACTTCGCATGGCAATTCAGGTCCCACTTGGTGATCGCCACCCTGGTACAGTCGATGGTAGGGTTGTGCTGGCATAACCACAGGTGCCCCAAAATGATGGCGTCATGAATGGAGGGAAGGGCAAAAAGACGTACATTTTCCAGATGCATTGCCCCCACCTGGAGCTGAAGGGGAATCATTTGGAAAGGAACCGGCCCGCAATTAAGCACATGCCCATCTACAGCCTACACGGTCACTGGGGGGTGCATGGGCACGAGGGGTATGTGCAGGTCCTGATCGAGTTGCAAGTCAATGAAATTGCCCGCAGCTCCTGAGTCTAGGAGGGCCCTCCCGTGGAAATCCCCAACTAGCTCTAAAATGCGCACAGGTACCGATACCTGATGGCAAGTAAATTGCAACGACAGCAAGCATCCGGGGTTGTGTGGAGGCACCTCCCTTTCGAGTCAGTTGGGGACAGGACCGTACGGGGTGCCCCTCCTCTCTGCAGTAAAAGTAGAGACCCTGTCGACGCCTTCGTTCTCACTCCGCCACAGAAGAGCATCCCAGTTGCATTGGTTCAGGTTCCCATGGTGTCGGTGCGGGCTGCGTGACGCCTCCCTGAGGTCGGGGACTTGTCGCACAGGTGTAATCATCTAGCGTGATAGCCAGTTGTACCAGACTATCGAAATCCCCCACTTCACCTCTTCACGCTAATTCTGCCTGCAAGGTTGGACGCAACGCACGCCGGTACACCGCCTTGAGGCAGGACAGGGTCCAGTCTGTACAGGCGGCCAGGGTACAAAATTCCATCGTAAAATCGAGGACTGAATGGGAACCTTGCCGTAGTTCCAGTAGACAGTCCTCCACACTTCAACCCTCCAGTGGATGGTCAAACACCTCCTTGAAGAGGTCCTGGAAGTGGCTGGAGGAGGACAACACAGGACTCTTTTGCAGCCAGAGCGCAGTGGCCCAATCACATGCTGTGCCTTCGAGGAGGGAGAGAACAAAATGGACCCTATCAGCATCCGTGGGGAACAGTTCGGGGTGGTGGTCCACATACAACCCACATTGCATTAAGAACCCCCGACACTCCTAGGGTCTCCGTTGAACCGGGGTGGCATGGACACTGGAACCGGGTTTCGAGGAGGGGTGGACGGGGGTAGAGGAATGTTGGCTGCCTGATCATACTGTAGCTGAGCCACCAATTGGGTAAGGTGCATCACCTGAGTAGCGAGAGCCTGGAACGGGTCCTGGATGTCTGCTGGGTCCTTGGTACAGCGAAGTATTTTCTGTTATGTAAAACAGGAGTGGGACTCAATTGCAGCAGTGCACACAGAGGTTTATTTAGAGTTTTGGTGCAACAGAAAGGAAAAACAGAGTTCTTGCAGAGGTACCAATCTGTAGTCCGACTACGTCATCCGAGGTCAAGCCGGTAGGCCGAAGGAATCCGTGAAGTCAGTCCTGGGGCTAGGGAAGAGAAGGTACAAGGCAGGTAAGTAGGAGCGGGGGTTAGGACCGATTTACAGGAACGAGGAAGGCTGGTCGGGGAAACACGAGTGCTTGGTAAGTTAGCCAGGGCTCACAATACTTCACACCAGAGAAGCAGTATGCCGGGTGTTTTAAGCCGGTCTGAAACGAGCTGCAGCTGCCAGCCCATATTTCTCACGTGAGATCGGGTCCGTGAGGTGTAACAGATTATAAGGGTTTACTTGACTGCTGGGCTGAAAACAAGTATAACAGAATTCGGCAAGAACTGTATTACGTGAGAATATATTTTATTAACAATTATCTCTTGGTCATGCAGGAATACAGAAACATAACCTTAAGACATATACAATATTTCATGGTTCATGAAAGGTTTATTAAATTATTAAATATGCAAATTCTTTTTACTGGATTTTTTTCTATCAACAAATATTGCAGTCAAGAATGTGAACATGATTTTGTTTATTTCATTCTTGGAGATGGTTATGTATTGATATTCAAATCACCACTATGACTGAGCTATATTTAAGTAATTTGGATCTGTGATCTTATATTATCTGACCTAAGAATTCACTAAGAACATTTGTCCTTTTTTTCTCAACTCTACCTCAGATGCTCTTTTGACATGGCAGCCTACTAAGGAATGCTCCTGATGATTCCTGTCAGCTCGTCAAGTGAAGTGCTTTGCTTCACAAGATCACTTACAAAGTTAAAATACCAACATGATTCACTTAATATTGGCTCTGAGAAGATTTCCTATTCAAAAAAATCCTGGCTGCCTCAAATAAATGAGGGTCAGTAGTTGAGTCAGTGCAGTTAGAGCAGGATTTGGGTTTATTTCAGTCGGAGTGCTCTGAACTCTACCATTATTTTGATATCAGAAAAATGGAACTCGTGGGAATGATTCTTTACCTAGTGTACTGTTAGGCTCTTTCATTATAGTATCTGTTCTGATTCTGGTCTTCCCTGATGTAACCCAACTCTCCTAGCAGGTCAAGCTTAAGTTTCCATGGGCCACTAATCACAATAACTTGATCATAGCCCATGACAAGAGGCAGTGGCCTTGCTGTCATTCTTTAAAGTCATCATGTAACCGAAACATATTTTTCACCTGAGTTACTAATGTCAGAATGCAATGTGAACTACTTATTTAGCAAGGGTGGGCTCCGCTTCCTGCCCAAAGAATGGCTTTAAGGAGACTAATGTCTAAAGTCAGTCATAACAGAGCCACAGTCCCACACACAGTTTGCTCAGGTGTCCCACTAGTACAGTTCAGTAGGTAGACACCACAAAGTTTTAGAACTGGAAGGAGTATATAATTAATTGCATGTCAATGGTGCCAGGGGTCACATTTCCAAAGACTGCTATGTAAATGTGCTGACACAAAGGGCAAGCTGATCTCAGTCTTTTAAACCTTTGTCTGCACGCTTCCTGAGCATGTAACTCAATACATCTGAGCCATTCCATGCCAGACCTCTGTTTATATCAATTAGGCTTTGCTCTTTTGGCATGCAGTTCTGAGGTTCTCGCTCAGGAATGCAGAATCTATGTCTCTTCCTACTTGAGTTGAGATAAAGTAACCATGGAAGGGCTCCTCTCCCGTCAACGCAGAGCCACCCCATCAAAACCAGGAGCCAGAATGCTATTTCTGTTTGGAAATTGTGCTTAGATGGTTGCTGGTCATCATGCTTTCATCGAGACCAAATGGAATGGGATAAAACCGAGGCTAAATTGCCAATGAGTGATCATTGACTGTCGTCTTCTGTGTATGCATTGATTGATTGATTGATTGATTGATTAGCCTTTATTGTCTCCCTTAGGAGAAATTTGTCTTGGACATTCAAGAGAACATATGTGTCCCATCACATACATGTCACTCACACAAAGCAAAACAGATTCCACAGATTATTGCACGAATGATCATTACACCACTACCTTCCCCACCATACATTACACATTATGCAGAATATTACACAAATGCCCGACGTCAAAATATTGCACCTCCCCTTACACAAATTATTGCACAAATACCCTACATAAATCATTACTCCACTACCCTCTCCACCATGAAGTACACAATTCCCCAAGTAATTTCATCAAATTCACACACTAAACCTTGTCCCAAATGTTACCCTTCTCCCCTTCCCCTCCCTCCAACTCATTTCTTGTTATTTAGTAATTTAATTGATAGTGGAACTAATGAAAATTTATACCTGTTCAACTTACATGTTGGTAACCTATATCTTCTGCCTGAAGCTATCAGCTCATACTCCTTATGAAAAATGTGAGTTGGGTCCCTAATTATTTTAAGTCTCTGCCTCCTCACTGTCTCCTCATAAATCTCTTGGAGGGACGATGGGGGCAATATCCCGATTATTTTACTTGCTCTTCTGATCAGGTTTTGAAGTTGTGATCTAAGTTTAACAGTCAAATTACCAAACCATATTATGATACCATAGCAAAAAAATGATTCAATAGATGCTCTATAAAATAACAACATAATATTTTTATCCACTCTATGGACCCTAAGCCTTTGTAAGAAGTGCAGGCGCTGACTAACTCTTGAATAAATATACTCCACATGATGGTCCCAATATAGCTGACTGTCAAAGTAAATACCTAAATACTTTGTTACCTGCTCAACTCTCTCTCCATTAATAAAAACTGAACTGTGATCACCAATAGACCTTGGATCAAAGACTATTTCTTTAGTTTTTTTAACACCACTGCACAACTTCCTGTATCTATGTCTAAGTCTGTTGTCAGCAGACTCAAAATCGCCGTATCATCAGAAAACTTAATAATATAATTGTTTGTGTACTGACTCCTACAATTGTTTGTATATAGTGTGAAAAGAATAGGGGAACTTACACAGCCCTGGAGGTCCCCAGTATGTATTACCTGTGTATCGGAGAACGTTGTTAACTTTCACCTGTTTGCTGTCTGCCTGTGAGAAATGCAAAATACCATCTAATTATGTAAGGATAATAAGTAATGTAGCAGATGTTGTGGTGCCTGAAATTAATCAAAAACTTTGCTGAATGATTCATTAGAGTTCCGATTTTAACTCAAGGTCAAAGAATGAGAAAACCATCTGCAGTTTTTACAGGGACTGAGTAAAGACGTAGGAAATGTCAAAAACAAATTTAAAAACTTTAAAATGTATCATGCACAGTTCCTTGCAAGAATCAGACCTTTAATTAATAAAAATCATATTTTATTGGAATACAAAGGAAACTATTAATATTCCCATGTCACATTTTAATTCAAAACTATAATACTCAAAATGATTTAAAATTGTACATCATAAAATATTAAAAAATGCTTCGTACATAAATATCCAAATATATGAATGCAAAACATTAGTGCATTTGGATAAGTATCTTTTGGTTTTTTATACCAGCTTGGTGTAATTTTGCCCATACTTACTGGCAAATCTTTTCAAATGCTTGAGTTGTTTGGAAATGGCTTGTGGACAGAAGTTTCCAAGTCTCGCCGCAGATTTTCAGTTGGATTCAGATCAAGACTTTGACTGGGCCACTTTAGGACACTTTATTCTTCTGAAGCCACTCCAGGGTAGCTTTGGCCTTGCGTTTAGGATTGGTATCTAGAAGAACGATGAAATTTCACCCCAACTTTGTCTTAGCCAGATTGGTTTTCCTATACAATTTGCCTGTATTTTGCACAGCCCATTCTTCCTTTCTTTAGAATCTTTAGAAGTTTCAGTACCTTTGATGAAAAGCATTAGGCTGCCACCATCACGCTTGACTGTATGGATGGTGTAAACTGGGTAATGTTCTGTGTCAGGTCTACACCAAACATTATGCTTGCATGAAAACCAGACTGTAGTCTTCTGGAAAAGCTTGGCAGATGTGCATTCTCTTTCATTGCTGCCAGTGTTAGCTTCAGAATGACATCACATTCCAGTCTCTTTCTTGCCCAGGTACTCCGTTTCATGAGATGACTCAATCTGGGCGGAGTCTGTGTTGTATTCTGCTTCATCCATTTCTTGATGATCGAGTAGACCCCATGCTCACAGGGATGTCCAGGGACTGGGATATTTTTTGTACCCTTCTCCTAATCTGTCATTTCTGATAACTTGATTCCTAACTTGCTTTGAGGGCTCCATGATCTTTGTCATGCCTTTGCTTGAGGTATCATTATCTGACTGAAGAACCTCACAGATTTGAGTGTTTAAATCTATTATCACTATTATGAAACAGTATTATTGTAGTTTGGTATAAGCCAGTCAAAAAACAGGGTAGCTGGTCACAGTAATTTTATGCACCTAATTAATTTAAGATTTGCAACAATAAAAGGGTCTAAATACTTATTCAAATAACACGGTTCAGTATATTTTATGTGATATGCATCGCCATTTGGAGCTCTAATTCTGAATTAAATTTTCACATGGAAAGAAATATTTAAGCCTCATTTTGTTATCTATAGAGAATTTGTGATTTTTGGTCTGAATACTTTTGCTAAATAGGCTACTGTAGTGGAAACCATTCATTTCATTTTGCTCATCTGTTTGAAATAATTCTAAATGATAATCAAAAGTGCTGGGATTAGTTTAGTTGTGATTTGAACCCTCAGACCACTACAAGTGAACAGTGTAAAGGGTTTTTTTTTGGGGGGGGCGTTTAATTCTAAATGTTGTATATATGTTATTTGTCTTTGCCAAGAACTAAGCAGAACATAAGGGTTGGTCTAGTTAGGATATCACAGCAACCCAGAAAGCAAAATCAAGAAATGGATTCTATCTGGGTTATATATAACAAAGATCTGTGTGAATGACAACAAGCGGCAGTCATTTCAGTGTCACTAGATGTGGAAGTGACATGAAATTGCACTGGGTTTGGGAAAACAGATAATTCAGTTCAATTCAATTCAATTTTATTTATATAGCGCTTTTAACATGAAGCACGGTCACAAAGCGCTTTACATAGTCCCGGG
>JAACJT020003090.1:0-10558 GCA_009936485.2 Gymnarchus niloticus | reverse complement strand
TCGCCAAAATAGCGATCCCGGTAGGGCTGGAAATACCAGAAATTGTCCATGTGGATATGTTTTTGCTTGACACTTGCTGTGTTACTCTAAACACCAGCAGCATATTTTTCCTGTAATGTCATCACTTGTATTGAACTCACGATATGTGAGATGTATTGTCGACCTAGATGTAAATGCTTTGTTACCTTTGCCTTGTAGCTTGTGAACTGAAAAACCACGGGGATGCTGAGTGGCTGTCCATCAATTTGGGAGGTTTCTCCAAATATTTACACTACTCAGAGATGGCGGAGTTCAACATCTCTTGGGTACATTAGTTTTCCCCTTTTTTTTTTCTGAAATGAACGTAGCATATTTTTCATCATATATTTCTGCTTGGAACCTATTTATCCCATTTTATCATTCCATATATGAACTGTTTATTCAATATTTTCAGTTAACAATTTAGTCATTCTGAGCATATTGTAAAGTCTTTGAAACGCCTTTTTATCTTTTCAGGTGGACCTTCTTCATATTCTCACTGAGACACAGCTGGCCCAGGTCTTTGCCACGCCCGGTGAGGTGACACAGCCAGAGGATGTCAGAAACATCATGACCGTGATTAATTCCTCCTTTTTAGGACCATTCCTTGATATTGTATCTCTAGTTATTCAGGTATGCAAGATCACTGTCTGATTACGATCAAGTCTCTATTAAGTATAATTTCATTTTAATGTGTGTTGTGTACTTTCTTACATAGTTAAATAAAAATATTTTTTATTAAAAATCCTTAATAGCTTGTGTTGCCTTCTCATTTACTAGCATAGGGTTTTCTCTTTTCCTGCAGAGAAATGAAGATAATTATAGCCATGAAATCAAATCAGTTTTGCTCCAGGAGGTTTTTGAGAAAGGAAATTTGTCAGCGCCCTCAATCTCAGATACTGAAGTGCTCATTTGGCTCAGATATCGACTGATGCCCTTGCTCTCAAGTATGAATTCATCTCAGGTGACACTTTTCTTCAGCATTGTGGAGAACAGGAGCTGCAAGATGCGTCAAGAAGCGTAAGATTTGAAATCATTCTTCTTTTTAATGAAAGAGTACCCCTAAAGGCCCATTCAGGCTTCACTTTTCCATGCTCCAATATGATCCACAGGCAGTGTGAGTGATGTAAGTCTTGTCATCAGGAGTGTCCATGCGCACTGTGTGTGTGCAGCCCAGATTTTGTATCTAGTGGACATTTTGCATGTCAGTCCACTTCAACTGTGCATGTGCAAGGAATACATTAGTGCATTGCTGGGAATTTCCAGTAGATGGAAGCCAATTTAAAATGTTAGATATTGATGAAGGAGTAGACGAAAAGAGTAGACAAGGAGAGTGTTTTAATCATGAACACCTTCGACGTGGTATTTGCACATTTAAGACTTGACTTTGTGAGTGTTGTTGTATGCTGGTGCTTCCACTTTTACTTGAAGTTTCATTCACTCTGCAAGGAGAGCATGTGCCCTCTGCTGATCTGGTGGAATATCATCACTGCCAACCACGAACGCACACATACACGAACTATGCTCGACTGTCCGTGGTCTGTGACAAAGCACGGAAAAGTGACGTACTGTATAAATGGGCCTTTACGATTGAAGTTTAGCTAGTTGCTGTTTGTGTTTGTATAATGTTCTCTTTTTTCCTATTTTTGAATTTTCAGTGTTAATATACTTCACCAAGTTCGCTCTTCATTGGATAATGCTACACTGAACGAAATCTACAGTAGCATAATGCTTTCACTCCAAGGTCTGTACCTGAATTTTGTAGCAAATATACAGTACGCGTACAACTAAAATATATAAGAATTCAAATCAATTTAAAGTATTTGTTTTGTTTTTTTTTCATGAAATACTTATTATTCTATTTTGTTCTTTACAGGAGCAGCTCCACTACAGTGCTATTCAAATGGCAGTTTCTATGTCTTCTTGAATAGCTCTTTCCTTGACTTTGGATTCCCTGATTTAGCTAACTTCCTCTTATTAATGCCCAAAAATCAACAGCTTGAGGTATATTTTCTTGAATTTTGCATTATATTGTAGCAATCAGTACCAATAACATGGTGGACTGTGACTCATAAATTGTTCTTTTTGCATTACAGCTGATCAACTCAGTTCTTGAATCTGAGCTTGACACCATGCTTTGGCAGCCTGGTTTTGTTGGAAACACTTCAGATCTCTGTATTTTATTAACAAGCTACAAGACCATCGACCACTTCTTGGAATATGTAAGCACACAATGGAAGTTATCTGTACCAGTAATACAAAAAATATTGTTATTCGGATGGATTCATGAGTCTGGTTTGATTTATTTAGGTTGGATTTTTTTTATTTGGGCAAATTGTTTCAAGGTGTAATGTTCTGAATTACCCCGCCTTGTGCCTGGGATAGGCTCCAAGCACCTTGCGATCCTGCACAGGATAAGTGGTTTGGAAAATGGATGGATGGATGGATGGATGGATGGATGGATGGATGGATATTCAGAATTTTTTGTCAGGCCTAAAGGTTTATCTCATATATTGCAGATCATGTAAACATTATAGAAAGCTGTTTTGTATTGTTATATACTAAATGATTGTATGAAAATGTAGTATATTAATGTGCATTGCTTTGTTGCAGCAAACTTTCTGCATGGTCTTTTGTCCACTCCATTGTACCTCAGAAAAAAGCTGTGGTTAATCTTTAACTGTGAGGATATAAGCAAATGTATCACTGTGCTTTTTAGCCAGCATAGATTTTTCAGAAAATGTACTTAGATAATATGATCCTCTTAGGAGTAAATTTTACTTAACGGCATCCACCTAAAAGCAACACAGCTTCTTTTAAGTATAAAAAAAAGCTAAAAAATTGAAACAGTAAGTGAATATCTAAAAAGTTTACTTAATGTGTGAATGATTATTACAGTTTTCATCAATTTTAAATTATATGTATTTTCACAGGAGAATGTTCCAGATTACTTGAGACAGCCGATCTTGTCCTGTTTCTGGCCATTAGCCCTGAGCAGTGAGACACAAGCAGATGTTGAGGCATGGTTTGATAACACACTGAAAAACTATATGAAATTCCTCACCAAGGAACTCATCAGTTTCCCAGAGATCCATAACGCCAGCTGTCTATCATTTCATAAACTGTAAGAACCTTTTCAAAATATTATTGCTGTGTAGAAACTGTCAAACTGCCAGGCACTAAGGATTGCCATGGCAAAGTAGGCAGGAATGTTGTTGCCCTGTTCAGTTTACCAGTTTTGATTTAACTGGGAAACTTTAATTGCTCAGTAGCACATTTTTGATTTGCTTACTAGAGGTGAATTTTAATGGAGTACTCAAAAGAACTCCTAGGCAGTTGATGAACTGATGTATTTATTTGTACTGGTTAATACTTTTCAGTGTGTCCATTCTTGGAGATAGCTACAACTATAGCAGCGTAGACTTTACCCAGGAAGATGTCTACAATACCATTAAGGAATATCTGAGCACAGGTAAATTGTGTGTAAACACTACTTGTACAAGAGGTTGTTATTGATTTCATTAAAATTGATTCTTCAGAGAGATTAAGTAGTAAGATAAGTTTTATTGCAAGTACTAATCGTAAGATGGGTATTATGTTGATATTTGTTCCTTTTCATTCCAGGCACAAAGCCCAAATGTTACAATTCCACTGATCCACAACTGAATTCCACTGCTTGGTTTGCTGATTACCTCAATGTCTTCATCTCATTCATCTCTGAGGATGATCTCACGTCATTAGTCCCCAGTGATAAAGTACGTTGTTTTCCTTTATTCCAAAAAACAGTTGTCTTTTTTGAGTAATATCTCAGTGAGAAATTATACTTTTTCTTTCTTCTAATAGATGGTATTATTCTTGGAGAATGCACAGGCTATCCAACTCTTTAACAACCAAACAATACCTCAAGATGTCATTTCGTTTTTCACCTCTCAAATTTATATGGACAACCCTAATTTTGATCCACTGCAGTAAGTTGTTTTAAATAAGTTAATGCATATCCATGCATGTTTGACATAATAAAATAGAATTAATGAAAAGTAAAGGAGTTCTAATATAGTAGTTTTTATTCTGGTTCAGAAATAAAAAATAGAGTTTTAATAAATTGTTAAAATTATACTGGTCCACGTACACAGTCTTAAGTTTAATAACAATAATGCTAGGTAACAAAATGTTTAAATGATGTAAATTACCTTCAAAATGATGGGTCACCAAGACAAGCCACTGAAATAGCATCAGAAATCATAACTTTAACAGTAATTAACATAATAATAATGTCATTTTTTTAAACCTTTTCTATGTCTGCATTTATTTCTCTTACTTTAGACTCCCAGGCCAATTTCTTTGCGAAGTCCCAATTTCAGTCTATGTTAATCAGACACAGACTCAGAGCCTCAGTATTTTAATGAAACTGAACAAGTTCTGCAATGACACAGAGGTAAATGCAATGCTTGTAAAGTTATCCTTTCCAAGTTTATAAATATATATATTTTCCACCTATGTAAATGGCATTTTTAAATTCCCCATAGTGTATGATTGTGTGTATGAATGTGCCCTGTGCTGGAGTGGCACCCCATCCAGGGTGTACCTCAGAACAAACCATGAATGTCTTTCTTTCAGATAAGTACAGCTTTGGTAGGAAATATCCAAGAAATTGATGCGAGCACAATCAGAATGTTAGGACAAGAGTGTACTGCACTCTCAGTCGGGCAGATTTCTTCCATTCCCGTCAGTGATCTCATATCCTTTTTGCCAAAATTAATTAATGTGAATGGTTGGAACCTCGACCAGGCCAATGCAATCATACATGCCATCACTACCGGGGGCTTTAAGGTAATTTTCTTCATCTGCTTTGAACATTACGTACAGTTTATGATGATCTTTCTTATTGCATTAACAAATCCGCTCTATTTTGCCCAAATGCACATCTTTAAAACATTATCTGCATTGGACAAATACCCAGTAAACAACATGTATTAACGATGTCCCATCAACAGATCAACAGCTCCACGGCCTTGCTGTCCTTGGGAAGTCTAATAAGTGCTGTTCCTTCTACAACGTTCGACAGCATTTCCACTTCTGAACTCGTTAATTTATCACAAAATCCAGTTTTTATCAACAACATACTGCAAGCCTCAGAAATTGTACAGCAAGCTTATGTTACAAAGGTAAGCCGATTATTAACAAAATACATAACAGATTTCAGAATCTAAAATTTGATCAACTTTTGATGACAAAAGATATTGAGTACTCAAATTTCAGTGCCGATTCTCATTACTTGTTTTCCTAACTTACCCTTAAGCTTCTCAACGTCAGTCAAGACCCGAATACTATAATACAAGACATCCCCGCTGAGCTTGCCTCTGAAATACCACCGTCTCTTTTGGTTTTGTCTAATGAATCAGTTCAAGAAATGAACATGAGACCATGGAACCAAGAGCAGGTATTTTAACAAAGTCACCATTATTTTCTCCTACCTGACGTGTAGGCTTTTCACCTGGGTTTTGACGGCGAATGTGAAATACCATATGGAATAAATGTTAGAATAAATTCTTAACCATAGATCCCTCCTTTTTTCCAATATCTAATATTCAAGTTTTTCTTATGTGTAGGCAATTGTTTTCTTTGAGCCAGTTGCAGAAGCTGCTACAGACCCTGACGCGTAAGTTCTCATGTATATAAAAATGTATACAAATCGCTTAGGAAAAATCTTAGAACTTCTGTGATTGCCAAATTATTATACTAACAATACTATATGGTAACTTATTAATACACCTATCACAGTTACAATATATAATTATTACTGAAAATGACAAAATAGTGTCCGTTTGTCTTACTACAGACTTTCACCATTCATACTGCAAGGTTTTACATGCAGTGCAGTCAGAAATATGAATGTTGCCAAAATTAAACAGCTCATCATAGCTTGCAGGCCAAAGCCAAACCAACCAAAAGTGGTACTACAGGAAACCCAAGTAAGTGTACAATTTTAATATTTTTGTGCTATACTTTGCCTGGGAGTAGGACAAAAGAAGAGATGGCATTACATAAGTAATGTTCAAGTCCAGCAAATCAATTTTACATGTAAACTAACACGAGAACTGCCAGTACGAGACCTTGTATTTATGCCAATTAAATAGCAATAATATCATTTATTTTGCTTTACATTCTATGTCTTTGTTTCACAGTTAAGATGCATGAACAGTTACACTGAAAATGACAAGCCATTGAACTTCACAGAATATCCTTCAGATATGTTATTATATCATAAGTAAGTTGGTCTGAGTTTGTCATACTGTTTTAAAGTGTCAAGTGTTTTTTTTTGTTTTTTTTTTTTACATATAGTTTAATTGTTGGTTATATAAGATAATGAAAACAATGTCAAATGCATTGTGATTCTGTTTCTTGGCTGTACTTGAAATACTTGTAATAGTGTACATATATTACACGGATAAGATATTTAAAAAAAATATATTTTGTGTTTTGTAGCTATGAAAATGTTGGAGAAAGCCAATGCAAGTCGTATTTCACTGCAACTGGGGCAGCAAACTTTGGTGTCCTCTCCCCAATCCTGAACCTAGAAGCTAGCTTGCTGGACAATGCAAAAAGTTGTCTTGTGAGTAATACTTGTCTTGGACATTTGAGATGTGTGGAAGAGAAACGTTTTTAAGTGTACCTGTAAATCAGGAAGGACTGACCGTGTCTTTATATAATCTCACTGTTTGAAATCATGTGATCAGTGTTTAACTTCTTGAATTATTCCAGGGCATAACAGGAACAAGCCTCCATGCCAACCAAATGGAGGTGCTCGGCAACATGGTCTGCACCCTCAATGGGTCCTATATTGGTAACTCTGACCCATTGATCCTGGAGAAGCTGAAGAACTGTGACAACTTCTCCTCAGACCAAGTCTCAGCTATGGAGAAACTTCTCTTTACTGGCACCACCAGATATGGGTATGTAAACCATGCAACATAAAGCTGTCCATCCATCCAGCCATCCGTCCATCCATCTTTCAAACGCTAGTCAGACTCAGTAAACCTACTCAGGGTCATGGGGTAAAGCATGATTTTGTCCATTTAAACAGATCACAATATTGCATATAAATTGCTAAATTTGATGACTGAAATACTCTGCACTGCTGGCCAGTATAAATTGGATGGATGGATGGATGGATGGATGGATGGATGGATGGATGGAAATATAAAATCTGAACATTTTGCACACATCATATCAAAGTTTTACATCATATTTGTTGTTTTTAATATATTAAAACGTTTGCTGTATCTCATTTAAGAAATTCCTCAGCCTGGAATCTGCAAACCCTGAATGATCTGGACCAGCTACCATTGTACCTAACAGAGAATTTCTGGAGCTATTTCACTCATGTATGTTTTTTAAATTACCTTTTATTTTTTACTTTGTGTTGGAAATTATCTAGAACCAGTTCACAATGTTGTTTGTCTTTATTTGGCAGTCTGTGATAAAACACTTCCTGACAACATTCATGCCAGCACTAAGGAAAAATGGAACTGAACTCAGCAAAAAGAGAAAATTGTTAGAGACGTGCAGTTCTAATAGACATAAAAGAGATACAAGTGAGTTTATTTAACTATTTCATAAAATGTACTTTTGGGATATTAATTGAATATTAACTATGCTTCTTTTGTCACATCAAAGATTCCAGCACTAGCAGCATCACTCAAATTGCAATAAACGGCGGATCTTTCCCCTTCGGATTTGGGCTGAACGACTTCCAGTTTATGGATGTTAACCTTGTGAAAGACAATTTGGCAACCTTGGCAATGAAAGTTCTTGACACAAGCGCTGAGAGAGTTATTTTAGCCAAAATAAATCAGGTAATGTGGATTTCAATTTATGCTTCACTTTTTCTTTTGCATTTGACAGATTTGCCGCTCTCAATGTAATGGTCATGACCAGAAAAGCAGATCTGGAATGTTATATGGTTAGAAACAATATCATGTTCTTCTTATCATCTAGGCATACCCTTCAGGCATTGCAGATGAACAGGTTAAGTTTCTTGGGCCAATTTCCCGTGTGGCCTCATTAGATGACATCAGTAAGTGGAACATCACTAAGATTGACACCCTGTCTGCTCTGATGATTCCATCTGATGGAGCTTGGGATCCTGCTAAGGTGCCAATTCTATATTCTTATTCTTCTAATTATTGTTGTATAGTTGTTGTTATATTTAATGTTGTTGTCATCTTTGTTTTTTAGTCTAATGCCATCATCACAAAGTACTTACAAACTGCAGGGAATAGTCTGGGAACTTCTGAACTGAAGTCAATTGGAGGGCAAAACCTGTGCTACCTGAACATCAGCATCCTTGAGACCATCACTTCAAGTAGCCTCATGTAAGATAGGTCCCAGTAATAGCAGAATAATTAACCTCCAATAAACCTTTAAGGCAATTTTACCATTTTTTTCCCAACAGTAATGCCAGGCCTTTGGATGTACTGTCTTGTACCCCTGAGCAGAAGAAAGTGCTCTACCAAAAAGCAATCCATTTCCTAAACACCTTAAGCATCGGCATTGGTCCCTATTACCAATTAATCAGTCCTTACCTGGGTAAGACTTAATTACTGCATCCTTTTGTTACATTTGGCACATGGTTTCTGAGCATCAGACATTTAAAAATAACATAAGTAATGGTCCATTGTTAAACAAAATCAAAATTCTATTTAAACGAAAGCAAATAATTATGTAACTACTATGACTACTATTACTACTTCTACTAAGTATTATTATTATTATTATTATTATTATTATTAATAATAATAATAATAATAGTGTTGCTGTTGTTATAAGATGAGCGTCTTGTCTTAAGGTGCTTCTGTCTCTAGTGTCATTGCCAATGTTATTCGTTGTCACTGACAGAGGAACTATTATAACACAATGGTAGATTAGGAAAATGATACCTGAGTTATTTATACAGCTCATATGTCTGCTAATATTCCTTTTTAATCTATAGGTGGTGCAAATCTAGAAAACATAAGGAATTTGTCTCTTCAGAACATAAGCATGGACATACTGACATTCAAAAGTCTCAATCAGGATGTCATCATGGTTTGTTTACATATCGATACAATACAATATCTTGAGAGATTTTAAGTACTAATATGTTATATGGTACTTCTTCACAAATTTGATTCTTAAAATGTACTCCATCTTAAGTTACCTGCATATATTTATCCTAAAGTGAGAGATCATGCAAGATGAAAAATAAAAAATTTGTACATCCAGATCTGTTCACAAAGCATTATGGCTACGTTCACATTACCAGGCTGAAGTGACTCAAATCTGATTTCTTGCCTTAATGTGACACACATCTGTTTTTTTCAGGGCTGTGTGAACACAGGAATCTGATCTTTTCAAATCAGATTTGAGTCACTTTCATATGTGATCCTAGATCAGATACGTATCCGATTTGTGACCATGCGACATGTATGAGAACGGTCAGATCGGAATTCATGTGGTTTTTTGCCAACACGCATGCGCTGTCACCATCAGCTAGTGATGGCAGCATGACAAAATAACAATGGAGGACAGCAGTCAGTGGAAGGATGGGGAAGTTGGCAATTTGTTGGATATTTGGGGAAACTAATCAGTTCAAGCTAAACTAGAAGAAACCTACCAATATCGAGTAGTGTTTAAAGCAATTGTCAAAGAAATGGCAAAGCACAACAACAAATGAAAGTGGCTATGACATTTTCTGTTGTTGATGACGCAGATGTCTCGTGCAAAAACTTATCAACGTGCACATGTGTACCATTTCAGAGGACAGACAAATTGACATTACAGTTAGATACAGGTCATTCGCTGTCAAGATAGGCGAATCCGATCTGAGCAAAAAATCTGAACTGAACAATGAGGCTTGGATTGTGAACGTAGCCCATTCAGACATTTTTTTAAACAAAAAGAATCTATGGCATATTCTTATAATAGCTCTCATTTTTAGTGTTCAACGTCTAAAAAAGTATTAAAATGTATAGCTTTGTGGTTAATTTGCTTATCTTTTTCTTTTTATTTGAAGAATCTCTCTGTGAGTGATGTGAAAGGACTCCTGGGTATCAGCATAATTGATCTTAAGACTTTTGAAAATGATTCAGTAATACATCAATGGATTTCCAACCAATATCAGTCTGACCTAGACACCCTGAAAATCGGAATTGTTGGCGGAAAAGAGGGATCTTCTTTAATTACATTACCAAGTACCTCAACAAACAACCTCACAAACATATCAAATGCCAACTCAGGAAGCACCGCAACAAATAACGCTGCATGCAGTTCAAATGCCAACTCAGGAAGCACCTCAACAAATAACACTGCATCCAGTTCAAATGCCACCTTAGGAAGCACCTCAACAAATAACACTGCATCCAGTTCAAATGCCAACTCAGGAAGCACCTCAACAAATAACACTGCATCCAGTTCAAATGCCACCTTAGGAAGCACCTCAACAAATAACACTGCATCCAGTTCAAATGCCACCTTAGGAAGCACCTCAACAAATAACACT
>JAACJT020003089.1:0-10559 GCA_009936485.2 Gymnarchus niloticus | reverse complement strand
GGGTACGCATTTCTTTTCCATGCAGTATCCAGAACACTGCATGATTATGATATTTGTTTGTACGGAAGAATTAAGACATTTTTCCCATGTGCCACCTGGAATACTTGCCAGAAAAACATATTTCAATGCTTGTTTGATAGCTCTTGCCCTTGTAGCCAGTGGTATGGGTACATGGCTGTTTTTATATAATTATTTTATTTTGTTGTTTCTTTCAATTGGATGTCTCCAGAATTAAAGATATCTATATAGTTGGGTCACGGCAGTCCTTGTGGTTGTCGGTGGGGCATATGTTCGTGTTGCACACTAGATTTCACGTGTTACGTTCACACGAGTTCTGAAACGCATCATAGATGCTGATGGAGCAAGTGAGTGAAAATTTGCATGAACGATACCCACATGTTCTGTTTTGCAAGGAAGGGAAACATAAAACCACAGACTCCCACCTTGCATCATGTTGCCACCAGTGTGACCTGGTGCTACACCCTGACGTTCTTCCCTTGACCCACTTATCAGCCTCCTGGATGTGCTTCGGCATTGAGCCACACTCGCTGTGGTGTACTGAAGGCCTCAAAGGCCTCTCTGGACCCTGAAGTAAAGCCCCGGCTTGAAGAGGAGGCCCATCTAAACATCTAAACATTAGCACTATAAAGTGACACTATCTCTGCTGGTGCTGCCTCACCTGGAGTCCACATGGACAGCCAAGCGGCAAATCAAAGAGCAGGCTTAGATGAGCATGTAAACTGGGACATGGACACTGAGCATCATTGCCCTGGTGTTTTAGCCATGTTCTCTGTTGTATAAGATCAGAACTGCTTGCACTTTACTGGTACAACCATGTATGAAACCAATCATTAAAAATCCAAATTGCCTGAGTAAATCAAATCGTACTTTTAAACCTAGTAGCAATACTAGAGGACGATGCGAAAAAGGCTGACCTTAAAGTTGCGTCTGCAAAATCATCCCTGTGCTTTTCGCCCAAGCTCCAGGGCACTGAGGCCAGTGAGCAAAATCCACAAGGGATTTCAGAAAGGGAGAAGCTAGGCTTAGCTGGAAATCTCCAGTTTCTGCTGTAATAACAGGGCTGGCTTCTAATTAAAGGGAGCATACTGTATAAACACACATGAAACATGGCAGTGCTCTTTATCGGCTGTGCTGACTCCTTCCAACACATGTGGTGGTTAATGGCTAACGCTTTTATCCTTTTAATATTCAGTGCAAATTAATGAGAAACAAAAAGGTTTGTGTCTTTGCATAGGAGAGCAGTTTTTCTGGACTGGTGTGTGAGAGTGCACGGCTGTGCTTTTTAAAGTTAATGCTTTATGTGGGCAGAAAGCTGACATAGGTGCTCAGCCACTACTGGTATTTTTGACTCAGGCACTGAACCCACCTAACAATTATAGGCACAATCAGAAATCCACCCCCCTCCACGACATGGAACAATGTCTAGTTAATAGATCACAGTGCCGGTTTGATAAATGTGCTTTTATCAGCTGAAACTGTTTATTTCACTGCTCATGCTTAGCAATTCACTAGAACCTGTTACAATTTTACTCGACCCTACCGTGTGATTTTAGATTGCTTTGTTAGCCAAAGACCTTAATACCCTCTACAAAAAAACACAAAGTACAAAATAAGTACGCAACACGGGGAAAACATGACCAGAGGTCAGAAGTATGCTGACATGATGGAAAGCACTTCTAATTGATTGAATGATTGACGCTCACTTCTGAGCATCGCTTCCACAGACGTCCCTCTGTAACCGTAGGTGACCTTGGCCCGTAGATTCTTTCTTTCATCCTTTTCTCCCGTTTGAGGCTTCTCCTTTTGTGATCAAGGTTCTTCTCTGTTTTCAAGTTGAGTGTACAGTAAGTAGAAATTTCTACCATCGCCTCCCATTCACGGTCTACTTTTTTTGTTGGTTATTTTAGCAGATGCTTCCGTCCAACGTGACATACTACTACGACAGGTAATACATCACACGCGTACAGCTGTCAAGGAGCCCCTTTAGGTACGAGTGCTGCTAGGCTGTCCAGCGAATGGACGGTAACAGGTGCAAGAGATCACTAGAGCGAGAGTTACATTGATAGATCCTAACATCAGAAGAGCTAGTCAAATGAAAACATTGATTTACGCCAGCGACTGAATGGATCTGAATGGACCTTGGGCGATGCATTGATCTGTAATGATCACATGGTTTCTATTCTACCAAACTCGTTAGGTCATGCATAATATGAAGACAAATAAGACCATGCACAGCAGGTCTCATTATCTATAACTGAGTATAACAAAATATAACAATCTGAATTATTATAATTCAATTTATTCATATAGCTAATCTAAAAATTGAAACATTTTAGAATACATAAGGGTCAGGTAGATATGAAATTTAATATACTTTTGCTTACATGACTGTCTTTTTGTTTTCACTTTTCCCAAGAGCTTACTGCCAAATCTACAGTGGAATAAGGGAATATTATGAACCAAACATCTCAACGCCCTCCTTTTTTCTTTTCTTCTTCCACATTCCTTCTGTCTCGAGTGGACATACAGAACATTACATGCAAAGCAGAGCCCCTGAAAATCACAGTAGCACTTAAGTCCCCCTACGATTATCCCTTCCTGTTCAGGACATCCAATAACATTTTTTTCTCCTGTTACATTACCAAATTGATGCCTGTTTGCATTTCTTTGTTCTATTTCCCTCTACAGTTGGCAAGTCATGCTTATCTCTAACGACTTTTTAGGTTTGTTATAAATTTAAGCAACAAAGCATGATACAGTTTTCAAGCTGTTGGTCTAAATCACGGTGACTCAGTAGGTGGAAGTGTTCTACTACAGCTATAGGGTAGGGGGTTTGAATCTCCCTGCTGCTTTGCATGTGTGCAGTTTCCCTTGGGTTACCTTCAGCTACTCCAGTTTCCTTCTCCAGTCAAAAAACACGCAGATAAACTGATTAGCATCTTGGAAATGATTAGTTGATGAGTCTGTTTGTGTACTTGACCTGCGATGGACTGTCATCCCATTCAGGGAGTATTCTGTGTTTGTTTATCTAGCGAATGCTTCTGCCCAAAGTGACATAAAAATGAGGCAGGCAATACATCACATGCATACAGCTGTCAAGGAGCCAGTTTAGATACAAGTGCTGTTAGGCTGAGCTTCCAATGAGTGACCAATAACAGGTGTGAGTGATCATCAGAGCAAGACATACACAAGACGTTCTTAATGTTAGAAAAACATTAGCTCTTAACTTTAGAAGAGCTAGCCAAATGCAAACACCCTGAGGACTAGATTCTTACTACTGTAAAATACAAGTGCATACAGAGTTGCCAAGAGAGTACGGGCAATCAATAGCCAATGGAGACAGAGAGAAAGTCGATGGTTTGATAAATGAGTTCAGGAATTTCTGGAAAATATGGTTCTTGAGGCTTTTCCTGAAGTTTTGGAGGGACTCTGCTGATAGACATGGATATTCTAGCGATGTGCTGCGCTATCTGACTGGGACAAGCAGTTAGCAGATCATGTGATGTCAAATGAAATTTCTAAGGTCGAGAAGAGTTGAATTTGAAATTAAGGGGTGTGTACTCTTCAAAATGCTTTCCTTGGCCTCTCCCGCGGTGGCCATGGTGAACTTTCATAGAGACGTGGGATTTGTAATTGGAGCATTTAAAAAAAAGCACCTATGAACTGATCACACACACACACAAACATCTGTAGTCTGTTTACCATCACGGTTTGACAGAAACAGACACAGAGTCAAACGAGAAACAATGCAGGAGTCTTTGTAACGTTGGCATGGTGTATTACTTAAACCAGAACAGATGGTTGTTAAAAAGTCAGGCGAAGAAGACAAAACTTGTGAAACGACTGCTGGGAACACAGGCTGCCCTGACTACTTCTCCTGGAAGAATGTGTCATAACAAGAGGCACAAAGAGGCCAGGGATTGGCTAGGAGAGTCACGCCTGCTGTAATTCCCACCTTCTCAGTCTCACTAAATTAAATATCACATTCTTCAAGGGCAAGTCCCCCTTTCTGTTTCAGTCCTCCTCCTGTGTTCTTTTTTCCTTTCCAGCTCTTTATGACTTTTGTCTCGAACCTGAACACAACAGTGATGTCCACAGCACTTGCAGAAATGTTAGGAGTCTCATCTCTTTTCTCTAGACTTGTCTTCTTTTCACATACAGTATTTTGCCCCAAAACTGGTGTGTTGACCTGATCTTGAATACTGCCAAACTGCACCATCAGATCTAATGCTACACCAAAACATCCCTTGCATAAGTAAGAATTTTATTGCAGTTACACACTCATCTTAAAGACTGATAACAAACTAACATTTTTACTGAGGATCCGAAACTTAGTTCATTGGTTTGGTAACAATCTGTTTCAACCACACCGCTGAAAAAATTTGAAGGAATTAATCTTTGATGTTTACAGTTACAAATATTGTGATTTAAGAATGATCTGAAGAAAGGAGTGATTGTTTCGTAGCAATATGAGTAATGAGTCCATGCCCTAGACTGCGGTCAGGCTGTGTAGGTAAAGCTTGTCTGGTCTCTCATGTCAGAAGCTGACGTGAATTTATAGCGTGATGCTCATCGAGCAAATCCAGCAGGATGATAAATACAGGATACTACAATGGCTAAATAAGCTAGCATGGTGTTTCACTGCTTTTTGAAGCACACTATTTACTGTACCAGTCACTGTAGAAAGGTCGGTCATTTGGGAATGATTATACAGGCTATAATCTCATATTTATTGACATTCTTCAAGGGCGACCCTCCTGGAATAATTTTGCATATATGGCATGAAGGTTACCTCGGGTCACTTTGGGAAATATGTTGCAGCTACATGTGGAATGCAAGTTTGCTGTTTCTGCTTGAGATTTTGTTTTGTTTTTTTGATAATCATCAGTGTCGTTAATCATTAGTTTGACAAATGCCTTCTTGTGATCTTTTCTCAGGCTTTTATAGTTTAAATGCTTCTTCAGTATCTTATGAAAGCAGTATGACTTCTGTGTAGACTTTGTGTTAGACTATTTTAAGATCACCACAACAGAAATCCAACCAAAATGCAAAATGAGGGATGAAACAAGTCCAGGCCAACATTTACCCATCAAAGACAAAAGACAGGCAGAGACTGTTCGAGCCAGCCATCTATCATCTGTAATCTGAGGTTGAGGATCAAATGAAATCCTTTAATAAGGTCTGAGGATATCAGTGGAAAACATATGAAGCACAGAGATCATGTTGGAGCAAATGTTCTTGACTTGCCATGCCATTACCGTATCATTATGGAACGTTCTGTAGGCAGAAAGAAATAGGAATGCATGTCAGAATTCTGTCTACTTCCACATTAGCTTTAAACTGATGTCCGTGATCTGGACTGCTGTCCACCGTGAAAAAGATTCCTATATTCTGAATACCATCTTTGACCCCCTGGTCACTAAGGCCTTCAGAGACACTCTGGAGATGCCTGGACATACTCTGACTTTTCTACAGAGCTGGCTGCAGGTGACAGCTGTGTCTGTGTGACTGAACAGGAAGCCATCATGACCCCTGGCCATCCCCTCATCGATTCCTTCCTCCCCCAAGGATTGCTCAGAATATATGTACGATATGTATGGTCATGTTTGTCTGTTTATTATAGGATTATAGGGGGTTTTTCTGGGAGGGGGTGAGAAGGATAAACAGCAAACACATTAATCATGAGGTTTACATAAATTAGTAAATAATACCTATGATAGTGATCATGAATCATGTAATGAAACGACACAGTGTATAGTGCATAAGACAAGTCATGCAGTCTGCAATCTAGTCTTTCTGATTGCTATAATTTTACAACCTAATGTTAGAAAACAAACATTAAAATCTGTGACGGAACTGCAGAATGATCGTTTAAAAATGGCTGATACCAACTGGTTGTACATCCTTGGTATGGTCTTGTGGGTTTCACTGTAACCATAATTGCACCATGTCTCCTAAGGGTAAACTCAGGCAAACTGCTGCCCCCATCACCAGTATTGCTATGGCAACAAGTGTCACCTATTCTTCTGAAACCTCTTCTATCCCTTGTCACACATTGTGAATTACGATGCTTAATGATACTGTCCAGTTTCCTGGATTGACAGGTAGATTAAAATAACCAGTTATTTATCCTGTGCATGATGGATGACTAGAGTACCCTCCCCCTGCCTCAATGCCTGATGGGAAAATGGAACCCTAGAACCCGAGTGGGAAGGACATGGAAACAAATTCATATTAATTTTTTCATTTTGCTTTCAAATCCAGGGGATGAAGGGCTCCACATTTCATTAAACTAAGTTTTATTTATGGAATATTTTATACATTGAAGTTTTTTTTTTCCTACCACAACCTTGTTTTGGGTAACTAGTCCTGGAGATGATCTCCCTCTTTTTTTTTGTATCTCCTGATCTGCAGATCTCATTAAGTGTGACTCCACAGACCAGATATCCAGCCTTCCTAGTACATTCTCAGGTGGAGCTAGGGTGGGCACGCCGTGGGAACCAAAGCACCAGCAGAAGTCATCAAGGACATTTCACGAGTTCTTTCAGGGGCAGCACATCAGGGCTCGGTCGTGGTGCTATTATCTCTGACTCTTTCTAGTAGTAGGGCTAGGAGAAAGCCACGGTCAGATTATCTGCAAAAACTGACTGTAGTCCTCTTTAGCAGACGGGATTGCACGTTATCCTTTAGCCTGACGTCAAGGATCCTGAAGTTTGTACAGCTGTCAGGTTAACCATGGAACTGTAATCACATCAAAATTATCCATTGTAACTAAACATTGATTTCTTTGTATTTTCAACTGATCAATTGCCCACCACAAACCAAATTAGAATCCACCTTTATTTGCTTTCCATCTCTCCGTCTTCCAAGCATTCATCGAGTGCAGAATCTGCGCCATGCAGCATAAGCAGGGAACCTCCCTGGACAGGACGCCAGGTTGTCACTGGGCAAGCACACACGCGCAAACACTACTGGCTGATTGGAAACGTGAATTCACCTGATTGCATATCTTTGGGTTGCGGAATCAAACGGCAGCATCCAGAGGAAGCCTGTCCTACAAAGAGCAGGGAAAGGATTCAAACTCCCAGCCCTAGAGGTGTTCATAATGAGCCGCCATGTAATTACTAAATACAAGGCAGCTGGTCCTTTTTTGCGTGTGTCCCATTCATCGATACCCATCAAGCAGAAAGCAATGAAGCATACGTTGGGTCCTGCCTATGCATTTATGAGATTTGGCCTGGTTCCCGTGGGCCAGCCCTGAATACACCTAGTGCCATAATCCCAGTGACGGTGCCATTAATGCTGCCCTACTTTCCTGTCTAATTCCCATTCTGCAGCTTAACAACAAAGCCAGTATCTGTGGGCAGCTTATTCCCATCCCAGTCCTGAGGAGTCCTTGGACCTTGATGACAGATTGTAAGTAACATTCCAGATCTTTCTGGGTAAACCAGTATGAAAAATTAATTTTGAGAAATTTGTTTCCTGCGTGCATGGTGATTGAATATTCTCCTCACGATTGCTCAGATTTCCTGCAGGTTCACGCTGGACAATGTGTGTTATCACAGGATACACACACAGTCACCCACTACAAGCAGTATAGTGCCATTGGATCATCTAACTGTATGTTTTTGAACTGTGGAAAGTAACCAGTACGAAATTGCGTTGTCCCAAAAGGAGCAAAGGTTTCAATTCTGATTCGCTGTCAGACTTATATAGTCTGACAGTGTAGTGTTGTAGTGTTGTATTCAAATACATGCAGTACAATACATAGATCTAAAAAAATACAACTGGAGTAAAATCACTTTACAATATTTTTTTAATCCTGATAGAAGAACAGAAAAGAATAAAAAAGAATGTCTCAGCCAGTCCTAATTCATGCATGAATGGGTTAAATATACCCTTACGTGTTTAATTCAGAGTTTGCTTTAATGACTTTGATATTAGATGGGAGAAGGGACTTTATTGAGGAGGTGGAAGGCCTCAGTGTGTAAAATGTTAAAAAGTAGTTTCAGGAAAATGGAGGGACCTGAGATCAGGAAGCATTTGAAGTTCAGGGCAATAAAAAAATGGATGAGAAAAAATTATCAGGTGTGTCCAAACCTCTGTGTCTAAAAGCCTGGATGGGGGATGCTGTAGCGGGACAGAAACCTGCAGCAGTACAACGCCTACTCCACCCTACCCGTCCAGCCCACTGTCTGCAGATGAGTGTCTGAGTCAGCTACCCCCGGCACAGCAAGGATGACACACCTACTGTACGTATGTAGAACGACACATCCTATAGAGAGTAACACACACAAACAGACAGTCACACACACACACACACACACACACACACACACACACACACGTGCTGGGCACTGAAGAAAGTCGTCATATATTAGGAGGAAAAAAAACAGGCTTCGGCAAGACTGAAGCTAGGTCTGCAGGTATTAGCTTGACTCTAATTTAGTCCCTCATCAAAGACACCTCCCAAACTGATAAAAGACAAAACACGGGTACGCGAATATTTAAGTATTTAATGTAGATTCCAGGACTAGTTTACACAAAGATAACAACACACAGACATGGCTGATCAAGGCCAGCTTCTCAAGCTGCAGTCCATATAAACACTACATAAGTAATATGATATGAATAACTAAATATTAGAAGACCAACATAATTAAAAACACTGTTGTACAAGAAAATACAAATCACTGTGAAATACCTTCTTGAACTTTGATCCACTCCATTTTTCACTGAGATTCTGAAGGTCACCATGGAGGTTTACGGCCCTATAATGTTACTTTTTGTTAATTGTTATAATTGGGTGATGTGGGTGCAGACTGACAAAGATGACATCATCAGTTAAGTAATTGGTCTCCTCACCTACAGGTGATCTATTTAATGTCCACACCTCCATATTCAGCTGCTGTATTTGCGTGCTTTGTGGTCACAACCCACTAATGCTTTTTTTAGTGAGTGAATATGCAATAAACCTTTGTGAATAACCGTTGACTTATTTGCTTTTTGTTCAGGCTGTTGTATGCGGACCCAGTGTCCACATAACACAGATAGTTTATAAAACACAAATTCTAAACTATACACACTCAGCAATTAATTCCTGAATGTCATAAGATTCTGCAAACGAAAGTTAGATTCAAAACTGAGTCTGCTCCCTAGTATGTTGCATATTCTCTCAAACTCATATATTATTCAAATTTCAGACTTGTGTCTTCCTCCATCTTGTCTGTCCTTCCATGATGTCCTCAGTATTTTGGTTGACAGTTTGGCTGTCTGAATTTGCAAAGGTGAACTGTGATATCAGTGATATCAGGCTGGCAATTAGAGTTTGTCATTGTAACACCAGCACAGGGAAATATGCTGCACCAATGAGTCCATTCAGCCGTGTATCCAGTAACGATCCATCCATCCATCCATCCATCCATCCATATTCCAGCCGGTTATCCAGTAATGGTGGTAATGTCCATCCATCCATCCATTCATATTCCAGCCGGTTATCCAGTAATGGTGGTAATGTCCATCCATCCATCCATCCATTCATATTCTAGCCGGTTATCCAGTAATGGTGGTAATGTCCATTCATTCATCCATCTCTCCATCCATTTGTCCAGTAATGGTGGTGAGCTGGGAGCCTGGGAAACAAATAAACTGGGGAAGGCAGGGCAACACCCTGGGCAGGATGCTAGTCATTCATCATGTAGAACTGCAAGTTAATTCAAAGCTTGCTGGCTTCTCTAGGGTGCAAAAATTATGCTTTACCTTCTTTTCCCGCCTCTTTAATCTGGATTGTGATTTAATCCCTCACTTCCTGCCTTTGCCAGGCCTTGTTAATCCATCCCTGCCCATCTCGACCCATGGCAGGCATAACCACTCTCTTCAGGCAGAAGAAGTGATGAAATAGGCCCCTTTGCTCGATTGACATAAACCAAGCCTACCTCATCGCCACTGCCTTGCTAAGTAACCACATGGTTGCACCCCTTATCAAATGCGGTCACATCTCTTCCTCCTTCAGCCAACGTTCACTTTGGTACGTGTTTAAAGAGAATCAAGCGGCACCCATAACCCTCACCCACAGGTGATTTGTTGCGACCTGTTCTTTTGATGTTTAATGGAGTACGTGTCCTAACTGTTACTAATAAGCCTGAGATCTTTGATGTGATGATATATTGTTGCCACAAGTTTCCCCACAAAGCAAAAGATGAATTTTAGCAAGAGATTTGAGGCTATGTGCTATTAGTTTTTGGTTTGTTGTTGTTGTTGTTTGTTGTTTAGTCACGCAGTCGTGTCCGACTCCTCGCGACTCCATGGATCACAGCACACCAGGCCGCCCTGTCCTCCACCGCCTCTCGGAGCCTGCCCAAACTCATGTTCATTGCTTCCACTACGCTGTTTATCCATCTCATCTTCTGCCGTCCCCTCTTCCTTTTGCCTTCAACCTTTCCCAACATTAGTGTCTTCTCCTTGTGTGCCCAAAATATTTGAGCTTCATCTTCATTATTTGTCCTTCTAATGAACAGTCAGAATTGATTTCTTTTAAT
>JAACJT020003088.1:0-10559 GCA_009936485.2 Gymnarchus niloticus | reverse complement strand
CACACACACACACACACACACACACACACACACACACACACACACACACACACACACACACACACACACACAGGGTACGACAGAGAATAACCCGGAGAGGGAACCAGTCTGTTTTAGGTGCACACGTAATCGTACGGCACTTAAAGGGCAAAGGCACTTTAAATAGACTAGGTCTGTATCTACTAAGAAGCACATCTGTAGACAATGATAATAATTCTAAATTTCAAAACGCTGGCCTGCATACGAGTGAAGCCGACCCTTCTGATCGAACAGCAGCATCTATTTTACAGTCCAGTGGCAAAGGGGAGTCTACAGCAGAGTTCATTTTAGTTCTACACGAGGTACAGGTGCCAAATCTCCAACGTCATAAACACACAGTAGAGAGCTACACCCAAAGGCATCATGGGAAACCACCTCTGCGCGTGGAGAGCCCGGCCGGCCCACAAACACACTACGCCATCGCGAGCTTTGAGATGCACGCCTGAAGTAAAGATGACCTAGCAACTCACAGGCGAGGAATATGCAGGGGTCATGACCCACACCAGCTTTTCCGTTTCCTAGCCATCGAAAATTTAACCTCTCTATGGGTTTTGAATATCCAGATATACTGAACAGAAATATAAGTGGAACAGTCAACAATCTCAAAGATCTACTGAAAATCCAAGGAAATCTGACGATTGAAATGGACACATTAGGCTGACTTGGTCAGGTGGTGGGCTCTGTAACAGAATGCCCACATTAGGGTCTGGTGTGACCTCCACTGGTCTGGAGCAGCGCAATGCATCTCCTCCCCGTACACTTGATCGTGTTGCTAATTGCAGCCTGGGGGATGCCGTCTGACGTCGGTGGGAGCTGGAACAAGCCATGGTCCGTGCTCAGCGGGTGACATGTCTGGTGACCGTGCGAGAGCCGGGCCATTCCGAGCTGCCAGCAAGCATGCGGAGTATGTTCTGTCACACTGGAAGGCTAGCTGATCGCAGAGGACCTTACTGCCACAATCAAGTGCCATTCATACCCTGGTTCAGGACGGTTTAACCGAGCGACTCCACCTTCGAACGTGAAACGCAAACATAGTCACACAAACACGTGAATCGCTATGTTGAAAGAACGAAAAACAAGCGCTCCGTTTCAGTGTCGATTACACCGATCTCACCCGTGACAGATACCCACTCTGGCTGGCCTCTCATCCAGTAGCAGAAATTAAGAATTAATGCAGCTTTTGCTTCCAGTTGTCCGTATGGGCGTAAGGATTATAGTCTGTCTACTCTTTCGTTATGTACAGGATGCGTTTTTTTGTGTTCAGGGTAGAGGTTCTGCAGCATTGCGAGCAGCTCAGACCAGAACTCTTACCAAGGCTCGAAGGAGCAATCCACTCTTTTGCTAGACAGGACCATCCACCCATCGTCCAAACCGCTTAATCCTATTCAGGATCGTGGGGGGCGGAGCCTATTCCAGGTAGCTTAGGGCACAAGGCGGGGGACACCCTAGATGGGGTGAGAGAGGACCACAGCCTCATAACTGGAGGTGCTGGTTCTCATCTGAGCATCTTCATGCTCAGCATCAAACTACTCAAGTACATTTTGGAGGCCCAGGTTGGATGAGGCCAGAAGCAGACCATCGACACCTGCAGACGGCAGGAATGCCACTGCCAACACCTCATACTGCATGGCCTTCCAGCCACAGAGGAGTACTGGCATCATGCCCGTGAAAATCTCAAACAGCAGATTCTAAATTAAGTAACTTCCACAGTGGATGATTACTCAGCCATTTGTGGGACTATCTGGATGTACCCAAGCAACCCAGGCTGTCAGTGGACGACGACACAAGTCTCCCTAAACCCTAAAACCTTCCTCATTAACACCAGCCCACACTTTCACCCCTGCCAGCTGCTAACCTTACAAGCCAAGAGGGAAAAGCTGAAAGCATCTCCATTTGATCCAACCCCAGAGCATTACTGAGAAAATAATTATGAGACGGCTCCAAGGGGCCGGGGGGGGCGGGGCAGCGGTTCCATGGGGCTTTGTGTTGGTGGCACGTAGGCCTGAGTAACAGGGATACAGTTCGATTCTGTCCCCAAAAGGGCCAGGCCACCCATGAACCACCGGATCAGAGCAGAAATCGGGTGGGGGCAGTCCCAGCTCTCTGCACCTGAAGAGGGATGGACTGCGTCACGTTACGTACCCTCGACACGGCCGACACTAGCACCCCGAAGAGGGCATCGAGAAATCCCAAACCACCACACTGCTACGACAGACCTAGGCATGCAAATGAGGCTGTCAGCCCATTGCTGCATTTACATGCATTTACATAGCCACCCCCCGAACTCACACTCACGTGGAGACAATCCACCCATATCGGCCGGTTCAACAGGAGGGACAGTTACTCTACAAATTCACATTTCCACCACCAGCCTTTAGGGGGTGGCGAATTGTGACAGAGAGCCAATTAGAGACCAGCGCTGTCAGGGCCAGACAGATAGCGATGAAGGTGATCTGGAGGGGGTAAGTCGCCTGACCTGGGTGTATTGAGAGCTCAGGACAGGTGGACGACCTGACACCAAACACCACCCCACACTCCTGTCCAGGATCAGTCCTTAACCAAGTAACACCCGTACCAACCATAACTATGCATCTGACAATTGACGACAGCCCGTTCACCGGCTAGGCTGTTGCTGAGAACCATGGGAACGGGACAATTTCGCCCAGTATTCAAGTAATGCGCGAGAGACACAATGCCAGCTGAAAGCAGGCAAGTTGGCGATGCCCAGTTCACCCACGAATGCTTTTCCCGAAATGGACGGATGGATGCGTGAATCAAGAAAAGCAGGTAGAACATTACTAAAGAAAAGACCGCGGGGAAGGCAAGGACCACTAAACCGGAGAGCGATGCAGACGTGAAAACTAACGGGAAGGGGTCCCACTGTGTTGGCCCTCCAGAAGCAGAGAAGCCTCATATTTGGCTGTCTAGGCAGGATGACCCAGCTCAGAGGCCCCACATCCCTAATTTAGCTGCCCCACCTGACACTCTGCCAGAGGAAACTTCAGCGGGACCCAAACAATCGCTCTTATCAAGTCCTGAATGATGGCGATTCCACCCTGGGTGTTGTTCCTCCTTTCTGGTGAGCAGAGAAGCCTAACAGTGTTTCGACAAAAGGCAGCCTTGCTGTGTCCTGAGTCAGACTCCCATAACGTGGCCTCACTGCCCGGTGAGCTGATCAGCCTTCGTGGCACCAAGGGACTTCCTTTACATCACGGTACGCTCAAAGATACGACGTCATTTATCTGCCGGAAACATTAATGCTTAATGCCCAGAGCTTCCAGAAGTGTCCAGTACCGGGTCACATGGAAATGCGCCAGGCTGCTGTGTGGAGGTCAGTTACCAGAGAAAACAGCTTCACTGGCAAATGGTGGCAGACTGTGAGGATGCCTGCCCCACAACAGTACAGGCGAGGGAAAACAAGCAGATGAAGAAGATCTGGGAATAAGTGCTGACTCTGAGGAAAAGAAAAAATACAGCACAGCTGACAGAGCCGAGCAGCAGGAAAGCTGCTCTTTATCTGCCCCTGGGGCAGAAGCCTTCAGCACTGGGGCAAATCCATTTAAAGCAGACAGTCACTGCATGCGGATATTAATTTAAAAAAAACTTAAATCTTGTAAATTTTAATGTATTTTACACAAAGCATGTTTTAATATTAAATGAGTCAGGAAGTAAGACTCTGAGTAAAGTTTCAGCATGCTCAGTAAATACTGTTAAAGTTGCCAGACAGAAGCGTTGGAGGATAAGACCCACGGTACCCAGTCGCCTTCCCCGTCACGGCGTGCCCATCGGAAAAGCAGAGCACTGTGTTATCTCACGGTTCTAGCTGGTCACAGCACTCCCCTTCACCTCAGGATGCCTGTGGACCAGTGGCTTCCTACCTGGCAGCCTCTGGGGGGCGCTGCTCCTCTGAGGCTCATCCTCCTCGCTGATGGTGAAGAGTGCTGGGATAGCCGGGATAGCCACCCCACTGCCACCCTTCCTCAACCGGGCTGAGCGTGCTGGGCTTGGCATGCCCCCCCAGCTCTGAAAATACCCAAGATCCCCTAATGTGTGCTTCTCCCACTCATGTGCGCCTCCCGAGCTGACACCCACGAGGTCAATCACGGGGGAACCGTTTCAGGACCCTCATCCAGCCATAGGACCCCTCAAAACCAGAGCCCCAAAGTCCTGATCCAGTACACAGCACAGCCCAAGAGCAGGATCCAGATGAGACTACAGCCTTAAAGTCCTGATCCAGAACGGAATGGATGGCAGGGATGCTGGTGACGTACTGTGTTATTCCTTGCTTCTTTTCTCTTCTCTCGCTCCCTCGCTCTCTCTCTCAGTCCTCAAGCCTGACCACCGCAGCTCCCCCCACCCCTCCCCGGCCCGTGCTGACAGCCAGCTGCAGGGATCTGAAATATTCAGCACGGAAACAAAAGGGACGAGAAGCTGATCCACACTTGCAAACGGTTGCCGAGACAACGGCAGGATGCCATGGGTGAAATGCAAGCGGCTGACTCGGTACGGCGTGACCGTGCGGGAATGCTCAGCAGTGTCACTGGCGCTGCCGGCTGACAAGCAGGAAGAGGACCACAGCGATGGGCCAGTGCCCTGCTCTCATTGGCTGCTTGGAATACATGGGAACGCCCCCCCCCCGACACACCCACTACATATCATAGGACTGAAGTACAGCACGGGTTAATGTTCAGATACGAATGAGTACCGTCCCACCGGGTGAACCCTGTAGCTGACTAAGGCATCGATCAGTAAACGCATACCCAAAACCAGCAGATAGACGGAACCGGTAAGGCACATGACAGCTCCTGCTCTCCAAGGAAATGCTGAGTGACCCTGCAAATTGACTATAGATAAGGTAACGAGCCCAGCTATATGGCTGCTGAGCATACATCCCAGAGAGACTCTCGTCCAACAGAGGAAGATGCTCAGAACAGATGGCAGATCAAGAAAAAATTGGAAAAACAAAACTTCCATAACTCGTACTCTGAATAACCCACCTCCCCTGGTTCATTCAGTACCTATTTAATGTTAGGGAGAAACACTCGCAAAAGCAAGCTCTTATTTTAGTGAGAGAATAAAAGAAATCATTTCATATTAACTCGTCATTTTTACTGATTCTTTGAAGCATTATTAAAGTGACTGCCTCCAATCACTTTTGATAACCAGTAATAAAACATAAGAACACAAAACATTCACTTGGGCCAAGACTGCTTCCCGATCCGACCAGCTGCTGTGCGGTAACTCAGCTCCCAGGATCTCCCACAAGGCACGCTACCTGTAACTGATTGTTCATCCTGGCTCACCTCGGTCAAAGTACACAAGCACCTCATCTGGTATAAAGGCCTGCGTTAAAACCCTCCTCCTGACGTCATCTTCACTCGCACACTTCATTTTTTTTTTTTTTTAAACCAATCTCACTTTGTGGTTACAGTTTCAAGTGCATGTGAAATATTTAAATATGAAACGACTGAGCCTAATATCTTCTGCTTGAGAGACGCTCCAAACAAAACGACTGCTTAAAAAGCTGGATTCTGCGTCAGCGTTTTCCGAAAGCAGCCCCGAGGGAACGTCTGCATGTCATCTCAAATGTAGACAGGCACGCCCTTCGCGATGAGGAAGTCAGCATCAGAATAAAACAAATGGCAATCAGAGACTCGCCATCCAGCCACGTATCCCGAGAAAACCGGACAACCCACCTAAAGTCCTGTTATACCTGCACGCCGTTCAAGCTTAATTTAATTCAAAATGCCGAATTAAAACAGAGCGGTGACTGCCTGAGCGTGATTCCTCCAAGCAGCGTCCTATGGTCCACTGAAGAGTATCTGAGATTGTATTGTGAGGCCTTCAAGGCACAGACTGGACAGTGTGGCGTACCTGGAACAGAACGCAGGGAACACACACGCTAAAAGGTCATTTAGAGTGAAATGTTCACCTGAAATGGGAGCAGAGGCAGTTCTAGAAGATGACCAGGAGGACCAGTGCCCCCCAACACTCCCGGACCCCCAGATCGACACCCTCGATGAGAATTCGTTTCGCTTGGTTGTAATTTGTTTGGCCGGTTTGTCCTCCGCCGGGCCTACTGAAAATGGTCGAGGATTGCCAGCGTATGGGAGCCAGCTGAGGCAGGATGAGAGCCACTGAAATGTTTCAGTTAGAACCTTAAATACGTGCGTATCTCACATGGGTGATAGAGTTAACAGCCTGACGGGGCAGCCAACGTCACGAACGGTGCCACCAGACCAAGCCCCATTGTAATGGTACAGGTTTGCATTGGTTAAAATAGCATAACGAGGGATTAAAATTATCTATAAAGAGGCTGGATGGACCGCATGGCGAATCTGGCCAGGGAATGTACAGTAAATAGCTTCCCTCCCCCAACCTCAGTGTGGAAGGACCTTATTAAACTGAGCCAACAGGGTCAACAGCCCCAGGTAAAGATAGAAAGTGACGTGGTACAGTATGTAGGGTTTTTGGTACACACGACAGGACTGCTGCTGTGTGGAGGAGTCCATATGAGCAGGTTAAAAATCAGAAGTCCAGCTCTGATGTCACTCCAATGTTACTCTGCTCTGGGCTTCGCTACGAATCAACACCACGCCGCATGAAATGAGTCAAGGTTCTAGTGGACTAAAACGTTCAGTTTAGAAGTTAATTTCGTGCTTGAATACACCAACATGACCATGAGTGATTACGAGTTTATCCTGATAAAATAATATTTAGACACCCAGAAAAGACCATCCACTCACACCAGCTGGTCTTCACTGGTCACCATCTACCAGCCGGTCACCATCTACCAGCCGGTCACCATCTACCAGCCGGTCACCTCACCTCACGGCACGTCCATCACGTACAGTTTATCCACTCACACCAGCTGGTCTTCACTGGTCACCATCTACCAGCCGGTCACCATCTACCAGCCGGTCACCATCTACCAGCTGGTCACCTCACCTCACGTCTATCACGTAGTTTCCCTGCCTGACATCCCATATTAATCCCTAACTCTGCGTTTCAGGCCGTCTACACTTCACATGAGAGGTGAACCTTCCTTTACGCTGTAGCTCACCTTGAGACAGAATTACAGTCGCCTCCGGGTCCGCCATCGCTGCTGACGTCAGCGCCGGGGGAGGAGCCACACCTGGCGGACAGGTGAGCCCAGGCGCTTGATGTCTGTTCGTCAGGGACATTTACGTGTAATTTAACTCTTTAATGGGAACGAAGCATTATGATTTCAACAACTAAGAAGATTTGTTGTAATTAAGTAAAATTACCTCAACCCATAGAAATATTCCTACAACGTATGCTGAGATATACTCATAATAATTCCCGTAAATCTAAAGTGTTACTTTTAACCAGGCATAAATTTGAGCTGCCAGGGTGAAAACTGCTGATTTTTTACAGCAGTACACAGCGCCCCCTAGCGACGCGAGCCTTCCACACTTTAACGGCCAAAAGATGACACGTTAACAGCTCGCGCCCGTCGCCTGCGGCCGCCAGATGGCGCCCTTTCGCCGGAACCTACCTTTTGTCCTTTAGCTTTGATTCCTAGGTGGCGTTTGGTGCGAAACAGATCAGTGTGACGGAAGGACTGACTGACCTACTTGCCTTTTTAAGCATTTAAAATGTAAAAAATAAATTTAAGTGAAAAATATTTCACAATGCTTGCTCTGCAGTACTGTTATCTTTTGTTTCACCCATCCTTGAAAACTGCTCCGAGTGTGGTGGACTATGATCTCTCTATATACTCTGTTTACATGATGCTCAATCATCTGGATGGTTCTGTTCCACACCAGAACTTCATCCTCCCCTCTCGTCATGAGCAATGCAGCAGAATGTAAATGATTGCACCAGGGCTCAGGGGAGATAAGCAGGCTGCTAGAATCTCAGGGGATCCACTTCACACAACTGTGATCGCTAACCCGCTCCCCCAGAGGCAGTTCTAGGGCCAGGCGAGATCCAGGGCTTCACCCAGAACACTGTGGATGAGTTCACGATAGCTATTCAAGATAATTGACTTTGTGGCTTAACCCCCAGTAGCCTGACCGTAGCCCTGCATACCAGAGATGACCTCATTTATGGTGAGGCGGTCAGCACTGGGAAGGTATGTGGTGTTTGACTGGGGATCAGTTGACTTTTCTAGCCTGTGAAAATATAGATTCATATACAATATAGGCAGATATTAATGTGTAGGCTACCGCTCGGCTAACGTATGTGACTTTCACACTTGCAAGTAAAATATAATCCAAACAGACGTGTGCGTTAACTGATCTTTCACATGCTATGTCTGCAAACACACATGAACAGAGAGGGGTGTGTGACGTTAAGGCCCATTCCTGTTTTATTTGTTAATGCCAAGTTCACAGTGCAAATGTGTCAGGGCTTTTAGATAAAGAGAAAGGGTGCAGTGTGCCACGGGGGGGGGGCCACCAGCCGTAGGGCTGCCAAAAAGGGGGGAAATTTCTAAAATTCACTTTTTTGATTTGCCGTCCATCCGCTCAGTCCATTAACGCTTGCTGAAGTTGTGTTCAGTTGCACACGTTTTGTGCACAAATACTTTGGTGCTGCAGTGAGCCACACACACACATCAGATGGTTTCGCACAGATCACCCTTACGCAGACCTGTGACGCTCTGGGGGAGACTGACAGCAGCGGTGGGACGAGTTGAAGCGTGAAGGAGCACGGGGGGAAGGGCTTGGACAGGCAGGTGAAGAGGAGCACAATATTGACTAACTGTGACAACCGTAAGACCAGTGGGAAGAAATCATAGCTCAATTATGAACGTAGAAGAGATAGAGAAAGCGAATGCAGCTCGGTATAGAGGTAAAGTTTTAACGTAATCTCCTGGAATTTTATCATCATTATACAAGACAGCTAATTTAGGCTAATTATAAATTATAAACATTGTATTTATAATCAGATAGAGACAAATGGTCACGCTAAAGGTAATGATTTGTGTTCTGTCGGCCAGACATAATGTGATTGTTCGCATTTAGTCTAGGTTTTGGGGGAAGATTAATATCTGTGACTTCAACTTCCCAGTCACGCTAAGGCTGAATCGGAGCTGGCGAGTCATGCTGATGATGTGTGTGATGCCGAGGCTGCTGATTGGTTCACTCTAGTAATAAGGGTATTGAGAGTCATTTATTTTGAGCTTAACATCTTTTCCTGGTTTTTTATTCCAAAGCATTTTCTTCATTTTCATCTATTATATTTCATACTGTTTTTACACTCTTTTTTTGCATTTTGAATTGATTTTCATGGCTATTTTCTCGTTTCTATTATTCTGTTGTTATTTATCTGTTAGAACACGTCGTTTTGGTCTTTAATTGCCCTAATAAAATTCTTTTGCTTCTATGAAATGAATGTTGACCTCACTGTGTTGATATTCACTATTGGTGAAACTTGATGACAGCTGTGCCGTGTTTTGTGCATGGCTGTGTGTGCGTGTGCGTGTGTTGATGGGTGCTGAAGGCGTGTCAGTAGACGTCTGACGTAGGGCACCACGATGCTCCGTGCCAGATGTACTGTAGTACTCGACAGAGAGATATCAGCTCTCGTGGGTGGACCCAGGCACTCTCGGAACCCTGGGTTCTACTTGCCAGTTGACTGACATGACTGAACAGTCTAGATTAACAGGTACAATGACTTAACTCGGATGGCATCGGCGCCATACAGGACACTCAGCCTGCTATAACTTCTATGCACGCAGAACATGAACTGCTGAAAATTCAAGGTGATCTCGCCAGGATGGGCGGAGCTAGAACTAGGTCAAATGAGCAGTGACCTGAGTATCCAATGATGATATGCATTTGGCACTTTTAATGCATATCCCTAAAGAGCCCTCACAGGTCCTCATACAGTGTACATGTAAACTTTAGAATTGTTCTTCATGTAAGCCAGGCCGCATTTCACTCCCTCACTAACACCTTGGCGATGCTAAATTTAGCCATGGAGCTAAGAGAGAAGCTTAAATTGGGTCACTGCCATTTCATCATTATCAAGCAACGCTAAATACGTTAAGTGCTGATCTTCTTACTAAAAGGCCAACCAATGTATGTACTACTGGACGTTGCATTGTCATTATTGGGGCTGCTTTAGTTTCACAGACATAACAACTCCATAAACGTAAAAAGAAGGATTTGCAAAATTTAGAAAGCATTACAGTGATGAAAATGCCAAATAGCTTTGTTTAATAACTGCCTATTCAATGCAGGGTCACAGTGAGCCTGGAGCCTGTTTCAGGAAGGGCGGGAGTTATCTGGAGCTTGTTTCAGGAAGGGCGGGAGTTATCTGGAGCTTGTTTCAAGAAGGGCGGGAGTTATCTGGAGCCTGTTTCAGGAAGGGCGGGAGTTATCTGGAGCCCGTTTCTGGAAGTATCTGGGGGAAAAGAGTACGTAGAGAATCTAGCGAGAGAGAGAGAGTATCTAGAGAAAATCTGCAGAGGTTTAAACAGAACATGCAAAACACAGAGCAAGTCTGGGACTCGAACCCATAACCCTGGTGACGGCACTGTGCTGCTCCTA
>JAACJT020003087.1:0-10560 GCA_009936485.2 Gymnarchus niloticus | reverse complement strand
GAAAGCAGAAAAAATTCTTGTTAATTTTGGTTGCATTACTGTTTATTAGTATACAGTTTAATGGTCAATTATGTTTTGTTTTTTTTCCCAAGCCAGTGTACACTTTCTGCCCAGATAAATGGCCTCAAATGGCTTCTTTGTATGCCTAAGACTTTTGCACAATGCTGTTTATACAGCATTCAGTCCCCGAAACACCTTTTTCAAATATTCTCGCACCCAGACTCATCCAGCTCACAGACCACCCATGGAACATGTTCGTATCTTAAAACATTTCTCTTTGTACCTACGTATTGACTGGCACTAAATCAACATATGAGATATTCTAAACGCACATAAACGAGGAGCCAGACACAAAAACCTCTGTGCTCTCCTCTCATGATAGCGTTGATTGATGGCTTCTTGCTTGGCAGAGATACACAAATAATTTTATTGCACAATGACATCTAGGTCACAGATCGTAAGTCACATCTATGATGCAGCAGGCCATGAATCTGTCTTCAATATGTCACCATTTAAATATGGATTTATCTTCAGTGTTTATTGCTCTATGACTTGTTTTAAACTGCAGGAGACTAGAACTTATTTAAAGGATTGAAAAAGTGCAAGAATCAAGATGGGGTCAAGAAGATTGTGTAGTTGATAATACAGTCATACTGGTAAGTCGTACAATGTATTCTTAAAATGAGCTGCCCAGCGATGACCTAGATGAGGCCTGTATTAAGTAGATGCTCCAAAAATGAAAGTGTATTTTTCAAACGTTAGATTTCTCAGCGATAACTCACTTAGCTTCGTACAAGAAAATTTAGGATAAATAAAGTCTATCTGTTCAGCTGGTAAGCAGCCATAAATCTGTCTGACACAGGGACTGCACTTAATTTCGTTGTACTCGTTACAATGACAATAAAGATATTCTGATTCTGGTTTTTCATCTCCTTTCTCCTGTCATCGAACTTAGGAAGGGCGTCCTCACGACTGTTTTCTGGTTATACAGAAACAATGTCTACGAATTTCCACACGCGACCCTTGCCTTTGAAATTTAGGAAACACGTCATTTAAAGGAAACAGTTTACACTTTCATAAGCAAAGGTCATGCTAACCAAATTAAACAAACACATGCAACTACAAACACAGACACGATGCGGTAATGTCTTAAAGCGAACGCCGAATCACTCGTTGCATGTTAGCTGAAAATTTTATAGCTGTCTTTTTCGTGTATTGCTTCTCTCATTGTTGTTATGCCCACTACCTCCACAATTCCTTGTTGCAAGGTGATGGTAGGTTCATAGGGCCTCCTTTATTCCTGGCCAAGTTTACCTGGACTCAAGTAATTAATAGAATTAATTACTTATTCGCCCCCAGGATAAGTGCTAGTTTTTTAAAAGCAGCTCCTGCCACAATGGGATGTAGGGCAGAGACTACAATTAAATGTTTCAAGTTGCACATTGTAAGCGCTTTGTTTAATCTAGCCTATAACTTTTGTCATGCGTACTGTATGCCTTATTTAGGGTGAACTGAAATGTTAAGCATTAAATAACAATAGTTATGGAGCATAACTAAAGTGACCCAGCGGGTAGCGTTACCTTTCTGAGTTTCTGGTTTTGGTTTCAGCCGCGGCCTGGTCTGTGCGTGGCTCTCATACGAGCCTCATGTTTCTCTGGGTTCGCTCCAAGTCCTTCTAGCCTCCTCTTATAATGCGCAGACATCGAGTCTGTCTGATTTACACTGGGTCGGACACAGAACAGAGTCGTTGGACGTGGGGATGAGAGGAATGAATGGGGACTTCATTTAGGTGTGGAAGTGGAGATGTACTTAACCAAACAGTGGGGAGAAATGAAAACAAAAAAAACGCTATTCTTGCTTCGGCGGAAGGGAAGCACGCAGGAACACAAGATGGGGTCCAGGCTTTAGAATCAGGGTCTGGGGACATGTTCTGCAGAAACACCAAGAATCTGGAGATAAAGACCAGGCAATGGGAATGAATGGGTCACCTGACCCCCCGGCCCCCCAACACACACACACTTTTGATAAATTCGGGACTCTACACTCAAAATTTAAACCTCAGACACTAAACAGCTAATGTATAGACATGAGTCTCCTGTGGTGGGCTGATCCTCTGCATCATTTCTTAGGATTCAGGGGTCTGTATCCTTTCACTTGTGATAAGATTAGCAGTGCTTCAAATCGGTTCAATGAATGACCTCGGGCTCCAAGAAAGCCTCTCTAATGGAGGTATGTAAATTATAGAGCAACTAATGCATTATTTACAAAGCAGCCTACCCTTTTATTCACAAAAATTTGCATTACTGACTTCCTTGAACAAAGTTAGCTAATATTTTGTGGTTTTCATCACCAAGACCATAAAAAATGCTTGCTTGTCAATGACTATCGATATTAATATTGCATCCCTCTATACAATTCAACTAGCTTTCCAGTGTATTTTCTCACAGGCATTTTTCTGTATTCTTTGAAATTGTTGACACTATTTGTTGCAGGTAAATGTTCAATTAAATTTTTTGACAGTTAAAAATGCCGTGACATGCGTGTTATAGATTCTAAGTCTGGTGCCATTCTATGAGTCAATTCCTTTAAATTTCTCTTGCATTTTCATGCAAAGTTTTAGAGCTGTTTTTCATGCCCTCTCTGGTTGGTCAGTCAGGATGTAGTCAGACATGCAGCTGCGTCTTATCTGTATAATTACGGAGGTCTAAAATAGAAGACGTCCTTCAAATCACCATCGGGATGTTCCAAAGGACTCGCTGGACACACTGAGGAGATCTCTACACCACCCCTGCTACCCACTAGCTGCAGGTGACCCGTGCAGAGGTCAGAACATGAGCTGTACTGTAGCCAAGGGTCAGATGTTTGAGGAGTCATTACTCCGTTAATTTTAATTACCTCTGGTGAGATTTACCACACCATCATGCCTCCATCTCTCCACCCAAAATTTCCCAAATCCATTTCTGTGGAGTTTAGGCGAATTTTATCACACCTGTAGGAAAAGTCAAACATCCACGCCGCATCCACATGATCCACAACTGAGGGGAAGTGTGATTGTGGATTAGACATGCAGTCTGCATGTTTATGTTCATCTAAGGAGAACAGCCTTCTACTTCTTTAGATGCATTCTGGTTAATGACAGTTGTTTTAATATCAGACTATGCTGTGGCATGTTTGAAAGGCTACACAGTCTAGGAGTTTCACATCTAAAAGGAAAGTGAGGAATAGACCATAAACAACAGACCTGGTGTGAAAACGCTCAGGTTTTCTGATTTAAGATGATTCCAACAGTGTGCACTGTTCTTAAATTAGGCTCAAAACCGCCAAAAAAATGGCATGATGCTCCAAACGCGCCTTTGTTCATAACTTTTTAACAGGATCAGTTTAGTCACCCGACGGCATAACCGAAACAGATTACTAGTAGGACCCTGGCTGTCAGGGAGAGGCGGAGCGCGTCTGAAGCCCCCGGAGCGTCACCGTGGGAAAAAAGCAGCTTTCTCCGGGAAAGAGGCAGAAGGGCTGCGATCCGCACCGAGTCGCCAGTGTGGTCGGAGGCGCACGTCTGCTGGAAGTCATGAGGGAAGCGGAGCTCCTGACGGAGACCCTCCTGCTGCTGCTGATGGTGACGGCTTGGGGCTCCAGGATGAATGTGCCGCGCCTACGCCTTTCATACAGAGGTGATTTATTACGGTTTTAATACTTTAATTATCACTGAATTATATTAGGAAACTTATATTATATTATAAGGTCTTAGACGTGTGGCTGGTAGATTCTGATTTCTTTCTCCCTCTATTCTTCATCAAAATACTTAGCTCTGCTCTTTATACTTTTATAGTTTTTCCTTCTAAGAAGTGAAATATGTTTTTTTTTTTTTTTTTTTTTTTTTTTCTGCAGTTTGCTGCCGGTTTAAATCCGTTCCCACGTTGCCGGTGTCAATGCTGGCCGTACAGTAAAACGGAGAATTATTTATTGTTTATTATTATTATTTATTACTTAGTTATTAAGCTGCCTTCCCTGTGGGGTTTTTATATTTATTCGTTCGAATCGTTCCTTCAATTCCGTCACAGTTTTATTGAGTCGGGGAAAAAACCAGCGATGTATGAAACTGTAAGAGTTTAGTTTAGCTGGACCCCCCCACACAGGAGCTTCTCAGAAAGTTAGCATTGTTTTAAAAGCTTAAAAACCTCAAAAGAAAACGAGTTAAGGAAACGTGTGCATTCATTTGCATTTTGCGACCTAATGACTTGATCAAATTTGCATGTAAGTGAAACTTAAACATTTCCTGGTTCTAAACTCCTCTTATTTGTGTCCTTAAACCTCTACTGCACATGGAATCCTGTAATATAAAATCAATAATTATTCAGCCCAAATGCAGAGGGAATTTCTCCTGTATTTGTAATATCTGGTGAACTCCTGCCAGTTTATACCCTTATGCCTGAGAGGCAGCTCTGACTTAAGCTCTGCTTTCCGAGATCACGGCCCTTGGCTAAATGACCATCCTCGACCTGTTGTACGGCTTCCTTTGGGGCCAAAAGCTGACCAAGAAACAAACAAACATCCGTTCGGGAGCCTTAAATACCCAAATGAAAACGTACTGGAGAAGCAGTTAAAACAGGAAGGAGGGAAGCTAGCCCTGCAACAGAAACGAGATTAGCGGTGATCTGCCAAGTCACAGATCGGTTGTTTTGACCCCGTGCCTGAACCAACTGACAGCTGGCCATCCTCTGTGCCACTCACTTGTGATGTAGATTAGCGTTGCTCATGGGTGGCAGTTTTAATGGCGTGTCATTGCCAGGATGGAGCGTCCGTGTGGGAGGTTGCCCTGTTTACCAAGGGAAATGGGAAAACACTCTTGAACTTCTCGCAGAGGCCTTGTAAAACGCGCAAGTCTGGACCGCTGTGGTCCGAGCGAGTCCCCAGTGTGTTCTATGTCATACATGCTAACTTTTGTGGCATGAGGGAACATACAGCCCCTCTACGCTCTTCTATTCCCTCTTAATTAGTGTAGACTCTTTTTGGTGCAAGTGCTTTTTTTATCTAGTAACAAAGTGGAGCAGTTAGGGAAATAATATTTCAGCTGCTGACATTTTAAATATTTTGTCTTTACAGTGCTGTATCGATATCTTAATGAGGAGCTGAAACAGACGACTACGAGGTTGCGATTCTCAGTTGCTTTAAAATGGCCTAAGGACTTGCAGAATTTTGACGGGCAGAAAAAAAATGAAAAAAGATCTGCTTGTTACTTTATGATTTTAGCTGTTCCTCAACAGTTTAATAGTTCCTAAGGTCTCCATCTTGTTAGATTCATTTTTTGCCCGGGTTTGATGGACCACGAAGGAGCAGGAATCAGGTCGTCGTGATCAAAGGGGGCCGACAAACTAATGGGATGGAGCAGGCATCGAAGGAATCCATCTGAGTTCAGCCACGCCCTGCCTGGTGGAAGACTGCTGGCTGTCGATCTGGTACTAGGTCTGCCAGAACACCACTCAGATCTTTTGGGTGGTACCAGTTTGGGCCTATGTGCATTGAAAAGTGCTGTCCCAAGAACCACTAAGCCAGTCACTGGTGTAGCAATAGGAAGGATTAGGAAAGCATGTTTGCCAAAAGGGTAGAGGGTGTAGCAGAACTGAAGCACCAGCATCCCTGCACAATAGCCTTGAACAATCTATACTACAGTATTATCATAAGGGGAGTGGAGCTTTGGGACAGACCATCCTGGTCAGGACTTCCCCCATGTGTTTTTCAGACAGTCGTCATGAAGCATGGTGAAGAGCAGTCACCTGGTGGGATGTCTTCTCATTTATACGAGTTGTCAGAAACCCACGTTGTTGTTCCACAGAGCTCCCTTTTTTAAACACAGGGATCTGGGATCTTACGGCCCTATCTGTGTCCATCTGGGTCGTAGCCAGTTAGTCTTGGGTCACAGACGGTGTACCGTAGTGAGTGTCTGTGCTCGCCAGCCAAGGATGTAGCAGGGAGATCATGCTGAAGCCGGACAGACAGGAGCCAACGAGTTGGGGAACAGAGAACATTTTAATGTCACCTAACGATCTAAAGTAAGGCTTGTTTTCTGGCTATCGAAACACCCATCGCACATTCACAGTAAAGGTAACCAAATACAGTTATGTATTTGACATATTTGTAAGGATATTAAACTGTTTCAATTCATGCAGTCCTGGAAGATCTGTTCTCTTATAGTGGCAGAGAGAGTGAGGAAAAGAGCTGCAGAATAAAGCAGAGCATATGAAGTGTGGTAACGTGGTGATGTGAGCTAGCACTGTGAAAGCAGGTGGTCATGTAAGCTCTCCCTCAATGGGGTTCACATGTGCCGCTACCCCGTGGGTTCAAGGGATGCATTTTTGGTGGAGTCGGTTTGGCAGGGACTGACAAACCCCAAGAGGAAGGAGAAGAACAATGCCATATTGTCCTCGTTTCGACTGGATCCTTGCTTAGGTCCAATTAGGTACTAGGACCTTGGCAATAAGCTGTCTTTTACGCACGGTTACTGCATCTGGTTGTGGTCTGTGTTCCTGGCCATCACAGCTAAACCAGTTTCACTGCAGCAATGAAACCGCTACACCCTCGGCTCCAATTCTGGCCACTTGAAGATTGCGTCCCAAAAACATATGATTCTTGTCACTGTGGGAGACACCCAGTTAACCAGGGAGGAGACTTCCTCTGTATCGTTGGCAAAGAGCTGTTTTATTGTCACTGCCCCAGTTACCAAGAAAAAGCAGGATTGATTTTACAAGTTTTCCTTGTGGCAAATTTTATTGCCTGGCTGGTTTTCAGCCAAGGAGATTGGCATATGGTAAATGTTTCGACCCATCACCAAGGCGGATGTGTGAAACCCATTAAAAGGCGAAGTTTGATGAGGAGCACTGGCACGGTAAATACGCATGAACATTAAGGTTGAAGGATGAAGGGTCAGAGTTTCTGGGTCTACAGTAGGGTTTGGTAGCATTATATCAAAAAGGCTCCCATTCAACCGAGATGTTCACAAGGCAACACTCATTTACTTGAATCGCTCAGTCTTCCTTGATGTGGACAGGAACTTTAGTGTTTACCAGTTATAAGGTGACACGTCCTGCTTCTGGACTGCACGGTCATCCTTGACAGTAAACCTAAGTGAGAAGTTCGCCAAAATCGCTCCCGCGTTTTAAACGTGTGCTACAAATCCAGAGGGTTAAAACCTTTTGTTAAACTATTTGTCTGAACTTTTCCTGCTCCCCTCAGTCCAGTCTACACACCACCAAGGATCGCCTGCTCCCTCTTCCTAGCTGAAAAGGCTCCTCTTCAAAACTGCAGTCACCAACGTAACCTAATTATGACGGATGAAAGGTCTTCGGCACTCCAATAGCAGCACTCTTTCTTAAACATCTTACCCATTCCTTTAACCATGTGCAGACAGTCTGGACTCAGAAGATATTTTTCTGTGCCATGAGCATTTTGCACTTTTGGGCCATGGTTAAAGGGACACGTATTTATTTTATGACTTGAAAGGCCATGCGTCGGTTTCCGCTCCCTCATGCTGGCTATTTAAACAGAGGGATTTGTGTATTTGTTGACGGTGGCTCCTTTATAGCTCCCGCGGCTTGTCAGTGGTTGGTGTAACGGGAGGTCATAGGGGCAGGATTATTTTAAACCCTGTGCTGAACGGTACTTCAGACCGCCGTTCCTAATGGTAACCAGCGTAACTCCGTGCTCATCGTTCAATATTTGTTATTTGAAATTGAACGCGATCGGTTGTGAAGCGGGAGTTTTTCTGAAGTACAGCGTCTTGGGAGAGCTCCGACACCGTGGGCATATCGGGTTTACGTACTGCGCCACACTTTGTACTGTGATGTGTTGGGGGGGGTCACGTATGTTAGTTTCTGGCTTAATTGCTCTCGGTAGTCAACATCGTCAGTGTGGTTAAGTGTGCTGGCAGCAGGGAGGTTTGACGGTTTTGGCGAATTGAACTCAAACTAGAGAAATTCACTGTGAACAATGCCCCCCCGACAATCTGCTTGTTCCAGCCCTGAGCTGCTGACGGTATCCACAGCAGCGATTGCCGTACTCCCTGATATATTAATTCAAGTGAAGTGGCTCATAACCTTACATCCACTTTCACAACATCTGTCTTACACATGCGTGGACACACCACCCTATACATCATGCCAGACATGCGTTGTCTCTCTTTCACGCAAACGCTCACCGCCGTGGTGCTCCTGCTCGTAATTAAACCTGCCGACGGCGATGCCACAGCAATGCTCTCAGTACAAATGAAGGGGGGCCGTAAGAGAGGCATCAATCCTTGACAACAGGGTGCTGCCACAGAATTGGAAATGCAGCTGTGTTTTAGGAGAACGATTTTTTAATTATGGGGAGAAGGAGGGAGGGAGGGCATCGTCAATCTCAGCGGACAGGTCTGCACCGCTCTGCTAGGGTGCATGGGCCCCGGGCAGTTTTGTTTACCATACCCTCACCATGTCACCATTTGTCTCGTCTTTTCACGACTCACTTTCTCACTTTAATCCCTGTTCTCCTAAGTATGGGAGATGAAGGGTCTTTTCTACTGTGCGTGTGTATGGGCAATGTTTGGGTTCGGAGCGTGGGTGCTGGAGGAGTGAGCCAACGTAAACGTTTGGCTCCCTTGAACCGTGGATTTGGAAGCAGTTTGGGTTATGTTATGCCCAAGAACGGAGTTCAGAAGTAATCCTTGTGATTCTTTATCCTACGTTCTCAGATGTATAACTTGTTTCAGCTGCAAACTTCACGGCTGTCGTAAACTAAAGCCAAGCCAACATCAAGAAGATTGTTACTGACTCTGACTGAGCAGTGGAATTCTTGGCTGGTACTTGGGACAAAGGCACACCTTAGGATCCAAGCTTCTTCTCTGAGATTTAAGAAGCCGTCCATCTGTACGAACCATGTACAGGTCGTAGCTCTTGTAGGTCAGTGTGCCGTGACCCAGTGCTCTCCCTGGGACTGCGGTGTAATTTTCCCCTAGGTGCTAGTGAGGGATGACAGCACGTAAAAATAGACCCAGATTTCAGAACTGAGCTTGTGACTCCACATCCGAGTGCTAATTAATGCTCACGATGGGATGTGTCAGGCCAAGAGAAACACCAGACCTTGTCACTGTTAAACATCCCCCCCCTCCTCCACCCACATCTGATTGCTGAAGTGTAAAATTAGAACACTAAAACAATAGGGCAGATGTTGTTTTCCTGTAGGTTAAATGGTTGTTTATACACATAATATGCCTGATGCATCAGGATAAAAATAATGTTGGAAAATATGTATGCAAAAATTTAACCCTGTGATACTAAGGAAATGCCTTTGATATCAGGGCCAGTTGATTTTTCAGGTGGTTCAATAAGTCATCTGGACAGGACTGGGGATGGAGACACCTGATCAGGAACTGGCAGGTCTATGGGCTTAGTCCAGAACGTACTGGTGGAAGCAGGCTGGCGCACAGGCCCTCTAGTGTCTGGAGAGGTTGGGAGGTTTCATATGTTTACTGGCTTTCCTGGTATTGCTGACACTGTCATGTATTGTACAGGGCCCGTGTTGGCTAAGATGACCCTGGGAATTCCGAGGGGGGGTGCAGAGTAAGCTTACAGGCCTTGAATTTTGTGCCATGGGCTCAGCTCTGATCTGGTTCAGATGTGGCCTGGACTCCTGCACTGTAAACCTAGAGCCACACACTTGTCTTTCAGAACCACACCGCTATCTCTGACCTTAGGGTAGAGATCGACATTACCATGTTCTCTCAGGGCCTCATGTTTTAGGCAGAGGGGCTGAACCTGAATAAACTCAGGAATGAAGTTCTAAGGCAATATCATATTACATGTTAAAGCACCTGATTGAAACACCTTTAAGACTGGCCAGATAATAAGATTAAAATCAAATAGCAATGCATGCACAGAGAGTTGCTACTGTAATTTTGGGTGCATGTTAAGCTGAGGGAGCCCAGTTTTAAAAGTGGGGAAACCACCCAGCCGTAGAAGATGAGAGATTCTGCCTGGTGACTGATTTCACCCCTGGCTTTTAGCCTTATTAGCTCGTGGAATGGGAGAGATTCTCTTGTAAAATCGGAACGGCAGACATACTATTCCCAGCTAGTACTGCGAGGCTCCTGAACATCATAAAGTTTTAAGGGTTTCGTTTGGCTCTCATTAGAACGCGCCTCTCTTTAGCTAGACACACGTGTGCTCCGGGCCGTTAATTGAAACTTTTGTTTACATGAAGTATGAGCTTAGACTGCATTATGTCTGTTCTTGTCTGCATGTATTGAGCTGAACAACAGCCCTTGTTTCCCGGTCTCCATACCTAGCCTATATGAGGTTATGGTGTCAGAGAACACGGACAGTGTTTTGTGCCCTTGTGAGCCAGATGGTACGTGTCCTCTGCTGGTTCTGAGAGGCAGGAGGGCCTTGGTATGTCTGTTCTTTTATTTGTGCTTCTTTGTGCCGTATGTGCCTAAAACAGGGGATTCTCGGCGTTTCGTTTGTAATTTCCATTGTTGTGCAAAAGATGAGTGTGACACAAACTTGTGGTGTTTGGGGGGGTGGGTGG
>JAACJT020003086.1:0-10564 GCA_009936485.2 Gymnarchus niloticus | reverse complement strand
CTAACAAGCACACCCTTGTTTGCCACTTCTTGGTTCCTTATCTTGTTGTTTCCCAGGCTAGAACAAAGCTGGTTTCAATCATTTTCAGGTGGCCATGCATACCCCCTTGTTTTCTGCCTGCACCACCTGGGTATGCTTGATAGAGACTAGTTGCACACAAGGTCACATTTTTTCCAATACTATTTCCATTAATTACTAAAGTCTCATGTTCCAGTGATTTTCCATTACACGATTTAAGACTCGGAGTATTTTTCATGGCAAGCCCACATTTGTGGTGTAAAACTTCAGCATGTATATGGCATCTATAATAGGGCATGCCCTATTATGCAGTGTTGTGCTGGAGCATTTGGGAGACACTGATATACTGTATGTGAGACTACTGAGAAACAACCAGTTACACACACTTTCTGAATAAAAGAGGCAAATAACCATGTGTTGACAAAAGTTAATGACCAAACTATGTAATGCTTTGATTGCTTTTTTTGTAGCAGTGGTTGTGGAAGTTTCAGGAGTAGTGTACTCTTACTTGCAGGAAAAAATGAGAAATGAATAAATCCCACAATATTTTTTAGACTTTGCATTTTTCATGAATTACCGGCATGTGTAGGGTCATTTAGCTGATTTACTTGCACGTCACCTTTTTACGATGCATGTCGTCTTTTCCCGGTTTATCCAAAGCAAGCCCCTGAGCTTCTGTGGATATTTGCAACTTCTCTCATAGCATTTTCTTATATAAATCACAAATTTTGCATGGAAATTTGCGTATGCATGTTTTGGGTGTCTTGTGTGCATATGTCATTTTTATACATTCATGAGACTCCTGGGGTTTGCCATTTTATTTACTGTTAAATAATAATTTCCCTTTTAAACTCATTGAAATTTGCCCTGTGAGCTGATATCATTTGATCTATGGCTCAAACACTTATATTTAATTCCTACAAAGGACTCGATTGCCACCTACTACTATCCAGGCGGGGTACTGGATATCATGCCTAACTATGGGACCAGAGTTTCCATGAGTCCTGATATTTCCAGTGGACAGGTCAACCTCTTCATCTCGAGTGTCACCATGTCTGAGAACAAGACATTTGAGTGCCAAGTCCAAATCCCGAAAGACAACATAGGAAAGCCGACTGACAAAACCCGGCTGATCGTATTGGGTAAGGAAAGATTTTTTTCTGCAGCCTTGACTCATAATGTGCAATCCTAGTGTCACAATATGTTTTTTGACCTGCCTCTTAAAGTGAGTGAGAACACCTAGGGAGAAGCAATACAAATAGAGAACATGGGGATAGACAGAACTACATTGAACAGGAACAAAATGAACATGAAACAACAGTGAGGAAAAAACAAGCTAGAGCAGAGAGACTAGGACTCCAAGGAGACTGTGGGGAACCAAGACTATAGGGAGATTTCCTGTAAATTGCAGGCACACAGGAATGGATAGGTGAAGTGGTGGGGTTGCTAGGCAACCAGTTACAGAGCAAGGAAACTTGCCAATGGGGGACAAGCCAGGGGACAGGTACAGTATGTGACACTATAGTTTGAAACTGAGCCCTCAGGTTAATCTTAAATGTTTTATTTGCCTTTCTGTCTTTCTCTGCTACCAGTGGCTCCTTCAGTACCATTATGTGGAATACAGGGGACGCCACAGATAGGCCAGGACATCAGGCTGACCTGTGAGTCCAAAGAAGGTTCTCCTGCACCTACATACACCTGGCAGAGTTATGACAAGAACAACATACTAAGGCCTTTCCCACCCCGGGCTGTCAGCAGTATGTGTCTTGCTCCGCATATGTATTTGTTTTCCAAATGGGAATGAATTTTGCTGTTTTCCTGGGGGGAAAACAATACTTTTTGTTTTGTAGAGGATGGTGTATTGTCTCTCTTCAATATTTCAATGGATGCCACTGGCTATTACATCTGCAACTCGGCAAATAAGATTCGCACCGCGAGCTGCAACTACACGCTGAATGTCAGCTACCGTGAGTACCTGTGGAAGTGGCTTTGGTCTGCAGGAAACCAGATGCACAGCTTTAATCTTTAAAGTTGTTCCTCCTCTGGACTTCCTCTGCTACACTGAGGTCTCTTGCCCCTCTTTCACCTCACGTTTGCAAATCTTTAAAACCCAATGGTGGATGAGACTATCATCTGTGAGTCATTGACTGGTTTATCCATTGGATTAAACGTGGGCGTGATTGCGAGCGCATGGTAATCCCGCCTACCAGGGGTTTTGAAGCTCATATGTAGTCTTGCCAAAATGGGTAGAGTTAATGAGTAATAATAATTTGCAATAAGGAGGATCATAATTGGCTGAATGTCACTGGGGAACTTCCCATATGAAATGCATGAATGGAAAGCTGCATATAGAGATTCAACATGGCAGAGATTTAGTGAAATGTTGAAGTTGCCAATGACACGGCTGTCCTGCATGATCCTGTGTGGTACTTTATTCCAACCCCACTTTTACTTGCTCTCTCCAATCCTGCTGCTTTCCAGCCTCCATGAACGTTGGTTCTACGGCAGCCATTGCCGGAGGAATTTTGGCCGGTTTCTTGGTGCTCGTCATCCTCATTTATTGCTGCTGCTGCAGGAGGAAGAAAGAGCCTGAGAACTACGAAATGGAGTATGGGGTCGCCTGCAGCCTTATGTGGTGTTTTAATTTTTTGTAATGTAAGCTGATTGTTCTCCTCTCTGTCTAGGGAATCAGAGAAGGCCTTCCATGATTCAGACCCTAAAGAGAACAGGGCAGAGTACCACGATGACGAAAACCGTACTGACTGCAGGGAGAAAATCAACGACCGCAGCGAGCCAGATGAGAGGCCCAGGGACCGCAGAGATGACAATGACATTGATGACCGCAGGAGTGACTACAGCGGAAGGAAGGATAACTATGATGACCGCAGGAGTGACTACAGCGGAAGGAAGGATAACTATGATGACCGCAGGAGTGACTACGGCAGAAGGAAGGATAACTATGATGACCGCAGGAGCGACTACAGCGGACGGAAGGATGACTACGATGACCGCAGGAGCGACTACAGCGGACGGAAGGATGACTACAATGACCGCAGGAGCGACTACAGCGGACGGAGGGATGACTATGACGACCGCAGGAGGGATGACTATGACGACCGCAGGAGGGATGACTATGATGACCGCCGGAGCGACTACGGGGGCTGGAGGGATGACTACAACGATCGCCGGGACCGATACAACGACCGCCGTGATGATTATGACCGCCGTGACCAATACAATGACCGGCGCAACCAGTACGATGATGACCGTGACAGACCGCCCAGTGTGCCCTTGAACAAACCCAAGAAAATGGATCCTAACTAAGACCGTGAGAGCTGTTTAATGCAGGCTTCTCCCTGAGTGGCATTAAGGGAGGAGCTTCTGGTGGATGCCTTGCCAGCGTTCATAGCGTCCTCGGTCTACAGGCGTCGGCTCTTGGTGAGAGATCTGGTGATGTAGATTAGTACTTTCTCTGCCACATCCTTTGATTGCAAAGGATACCTTAAATTGTGAATTGTCTGTCTTTTAGTTAACTTTCGGTGTTCTCGTCTTGTGTGTTGGTGTAACCAGTGTTACTGCTGCGCTTATCAAGTTAATCTCAGGTGATTGATTTCTTATCGTAGAATTTGACTGTATGGTGTACTTTGGGATTATTTCATCAGGGTAACTTTTTTTTTTTATACCAGTAATTGCATTTTTTACATAAGCCTACATTAACTGAATTTTAAATGTTTTAAATCTTTGTATTAAATGTTAACTTTTACTAAATAAATGTGATTTAAATGTTATGTGTTTTGACCTATTTGAATTCACTCTTGTTTGCATGGTAAGATCCTACCTATTGTGTAGAAAATGTGCTTACTGGGCAATCTGGATGGAGGGGTTGTGGATTCACTGCCTGCATCTTCTGCACAGACTAGGTCAGGTGGGGTTAACTTCTCTAAGTTTAAACTTCTATGTCGACTGTACCCTTAAAGAAATGACATATCGATTTACATGACTTGTCAGTAACTGCAGGCTCTGCTGAATTTCTGACAATTGACTTCACTTCAAGTAAACCTTCCCCAGAGCAGGTTAGTGTTTTTTGACAGATGCAGAAATTTACAAAGGAATGAATTGGTCTTAAATGAAACTCACTCCCTTAAAGCTATTAAGTTATAGTAAGAGTGGCACTCTAGCTCAAAACTAACCCATTTACTCTGAGGGTTTTCAGAGATTTTAGGAATTTGTAGATAGAAGATGAACAGGTACATGGTGGTGTAGTGCAAGTCCATTTCATTGTTTATTTATACTTCCACTTTGTTTTGTCTTGCCTGCCTGGACTTGTCCTCCAAAATGGCCACTGCTCTTGCTATGTTAGACTTGATTTCAGACTTTATCAAGCCCCCCATACTACAGTTCTTTTGTAATGTGGGTTGTTTATCAGTATAAATATTTGGTCTGAAGTCATTCAGGTGAATGACAGTACCTTCCCCAAGCATCTTGCAGCCGTTTTGGAGATGTGAATACATAATTGGAATCGCTAGGGTAACTGCTGCTTCCTGTATCTCTTCCCATCTCCTCATGGATTTTGAAAATCTGACTTTATTGGTACTGCTGTTGTGAACAAAGATCCCTGATAATGCTTTACAGGGGGCCAAAATCATTTCTGTAGAAATTCAGTAAAATCTGAAACAAAGATGTGCTGGACTCCTGTGGCAAAATTTTAGTGTTTCCCACATTTGTTTTGCTTTGGTTATAGTTCAGCTTGTTTTCAGTTCAACTTTATAGCACCTTTAACAGAGTGTCACAAAGTACTTTACATAGTCCCCAGAGAGTAATGGTGTGTTTCCACCGCATGGTACTGGCTTGACTCAACTGAGCTTGACTGGGCTCAGCTCAACTCGTTTGGCATTCCGTTTCCATTGCAGAGAGCTGGTGGTCAACACTGCATGCAATTCCCATAATGTCATCTTCAACGCAACAAACGGGAAAGAACAATGGATCATATGGAAGGGATTCTGTATTTAATTCTTATGTGGCTATTTACCACAGCAAGGAGAGAACTTATTTCAGAAGAGGCTGAGTGCAGCAAAACAAAACACTGCTGAAAAACAGTGGTCTACTCAGTTGAATGCCCAAACAGACGGTCCACAGTGGTGCCCTGGCAAATAGTGAAAGATCTGAAACACACATACACAGCATACCCATTTTAATATGTAACAGTAGTTGACCATGGCGTGGTTTTGCGGGTGTCCATATTGGTTAAAGTTAAAAACAATAGATGGTCAGTTGAACCCAAAATAGCTTGCTAAAATGCTTTGCCCAGTATATCCCGTCATGTGTTGATGACACAGTGCTGTTGATTCTCTGACCAATCAGTAGCCTGGAGTGTTTTCATGTGACTGACATGGTATTTACTTGGCTCAATTGGGACTGCGGCAGAGGTGGTACTAAAAAATCCTCCCAACTCATCACTTGAGTCCAGACCTCCAAAAGAACCACCCCAAAAGGGGGAGGAGTACATTATGGCAGCATAACTATAAGGGAAAGGCCAGTGGGTACACAGGCATGAGGAATCCCTTAACGCCAGCACACACAGCAATGTGTGAAGCAGGAGCAACAGCACTGACAGATCATTTCATCCAAAGTCAATGGAACTGAACCCTATCCAGCTCTATACCTCAAACTATAGCCTAGCTGGGGCGTGAGACCTAAGGTCTCTGTAAGCTCGACTAAACAGAGACCCTCACTGCTGCTGGAAGATCATTCCACAGATGTAGATGCTCTGTAGCCCAACATAGCTATTTGTACTCTAGGAACAAATAACCTGCCCCCTGGGAGAGAAGTGGGGGGTGGGGGGGGGGCATGTAATGCCGTATAGATTAGTAATAGTATTTTTAAGTCAGCACGGGAAGCCAACCTAAAGATGGCAGTGCAGGACTAATATGAACAAACTTCCTGGTTCCAGTTAGAATTATGGCGGCAGCATTTTGCACTAGAAAAATTAAATCCAGGGATCACATCTGAACAAACAGACTATAAAATGTGGTACCATAATTTTCTTTCTGGATGTTTCACTTAGTTCAGGGGTGAGTAACCAGAGGGTGCTATAAGCTCTGGGTTTCCCTAACAAAGCATGGCTTACCATCTGCCTTAGCATAAAAACATATACACTTTAAAGTCCAAGGTGGAGCACAGTGAACACAAAAGAAGGTCCATTAAGGAAAAGTGTAGGTGTACTGAGAAACCCGTACTTGCTTGTCCCAATAAAAAAGGCAAATCTATGTAGTATTCACATAAACTTATTCCAAACTGCATACTTATAGCTTCTCATACCTTCCTGAAGCTCGAGCTACCAAGTTAACCGCCATAGATGTGTTCTCGATTAGACATTCCACAACAACGTGCTGGACTCGTTCCTGCATGCAACTACGTACGTCACATCTTTACTTCCTTAACGCCAGCTAACAACAAAAAGGCTCTGTCTATTTTCAGTGCGTCTCGTGTATACATGTTTTTATTATTATTATTATTATTATTATTATTATTAATAAATGGGATTACTTTTCGGGCCTTCAGAAAACTATCATTTCTGTTTGATAACTACTGTTGTTTTTCATCAACGTAATATATTGAGCGTATTAGTATACACATGTATACAGCGCTACCGCCATTACTGAAGCAGTCATAATCAAGACATACAACTCTGTTTGACACGCGAAGGATCTATAAAAACAAATAATTCCATAATATTCTTGATTTGTATTTTATCTTTCTATATAGCCGGTAAATGCGTTGAAAATATCTTTAAACTGCACAACAGACGTGCATGAACCTTTTTTATTTCCTCAACAAATCGGGAAAAGAACAATCAACGCAGTATAATTGTAGGAACAAACTACAAATGGACCTTTTAATGGCTTTAAGTGCACTTATGGCATCTAAGCAAGTCGAACTTAATTCGGTTCACGTCGTTTTAGCCGACTTCAACGCAGAGGGGCGGTATAACACGCTACTTGCGAGTTTGAATAACTTGTACACGAACATTAAAACTTAGGCAATTAATATGCTGCTTCTGACGATGCTAAAATCACCGTTAGATATACGGCATCGAAACACAAATCGGGCAGCATAAAATGCTTTGGTTAGCCGTAATTGTGAATTAATTGATTGATTTCAAACGTATTTCCTACTCGGTAAAGAACATGCTAGATCTGTTTTAATCAGTGCCGTGCCAAATAGAAATGTAGTGCTGCATATAGGTTACAGTGCTTATGTAGTCTATACTGCGACAATCAGGACAAGTGCATTTGAAGTGAATGCCTACAGGAGTTTGATTCGTGCGTCTGGAAAGAGTTAACCATAGGTCTCGCATCCTTAGTTAATGACTAACTTACTCTTTCAAATATTAGGCGAATTAACATTTGACTAAACCAGCCAAAGGCACATTTTCCCACATTTTAATTTCCACTTAGAAAAGATTTACACAGGTTCATTAATTACTGTCATGTAAATGCATTTACGACAGTAATAAAACAGAATTTTAAAACTAGACGAATGGTCAACATATCAGTTTTACCACAGTTCACTTAAAACCTTTGAAACACAAAAAACATTACATTCGTGAATTCCTAGCTGTAAACTTCTTCTCCAACCTGATGGACCATACCATATCCTGCTCGTGATAGCCCACTGTCACATAATGGCGTGATCTAAATTCAGCAAACTAAGTATTTCCTGCCGATAAGAGTCACATATCGTATTATATGACATATCTGTCATTTGTAGCGCTCGTTTTTGCGCTGCTGAAAAAAAAAGCATGCGTGTGTTTTTCCTGACGGCCCATGAACACCCGTTACTGTAGTGGTACAGGCCCGCTATTTCGATAAATCTCGTCGGCGTATTATCTGTACTCAGCCGTCTCGATCGGGAATGAGGTGCAAGGTGGAGCAAGGAAGATGAGACTTAGTCCGTTATAAACGCGAGCGAAACGCCTTTTAAAAATGATTTCACACTGGTGGATCCCGTTAGTTTGTTTATCAGGTACGTTAACACTTTCAGTGATCTTTTATCTCTACCTTGATGCGACCGCGTAACAGATTGGTAGAGCTTCGAGAGTGAACACGGTTTTGAATAACGGTCCTCTTATTGTTCCGTCTCTTCTCTTTATTTTAGAGTGTTTTATGCCAATGCGGGTCTGGCTATGTTGTCTGAACACTTTTTTGTGCTTTTTGTCATTGGTATAAACCAAACTATATTTGTCAGTTCTTCGTTAATTAATATTTGGGAGTTCTGCAAATCCACCGAATAAGCGGTCAGATGGATACCGTTATCGTGATTTACTGGGGAAGGATATGAGTAATACGCTATTGTTCATTTTCACTAGACACCCTGTTAGATAAAATGCCATAAGACGGGTCGAAGATTATACTTACCCCGAGTGTTTATGGAGATCTTATTTTGGCTCAAAATGTTTAGCTGCGTACCCTTATGATTATCTAAACAGCGAAAAGCATTTCCGTCTTGTGCCCGTTTTTGAAAAATACAGCCACTATAGTCCAATTAAACATGTGGCAAATATTTTGAAACTTTGTTTCACCATTGTTTCCCTGAACAGACTTAATTGTACTGGGACGATCGGGTTCCCGTCTATCAGCACTTCATTTACACTTTGCATTTTATCGGCTATGGCTGTATGCTGACCGTCTCTCTTTATCTTCTGCTTGCTCCTTATCTCAGCCAATGTAATGAAACGTGCCTTCTTTCCTGCGTGCACTTCTGATAAGAAAACAGCTCATTGCTTGGCCCCCAAATGGTGATTTTTGGAGCACACACCAAAACATTAGAGCAGCATACATTTTTAAAAAGTGTGTACCTTTCCTAAGTTTTGTCTCGTCTTTTGTCACATTTTCACTTTTTTTCTGACTCCCGTATAGTTGACATCCAGCCTCGTCTGTATTTAGTTCTGAGGAATTTTGGGTTTAGGGCTCAGAGGCCTGTTAACTGTGCCCAGTATTCCGGCTTATAACCGTTAGGTTAGAGAGCTGCAGCATGGCGATGTGCTCATGGAAGTCCCAGGTTTACACGCTCATTACAAAGTAGTGTATTTATATCTGGACATCGGTTGTCAACGACGACGAGGGGACCACATGGGGAATGGCCAGCTGTATAGTCTGTGTCTTTCAGCACCACCTTTTCTCCTCCCAACTCACGGCATTCCTAATAGTTTTTTTTTTTTTTTTAACAGAGTTGATTGTCATACTTGCTTAGGTCCTGGTACTTAGAACTCCTCTCCACAAGATCTTGAAAGTTGGGGGTGGGGCCTAAAACAATGCCTAGTGAAATCAGGAAAAAACGCAGGGCTGGATGTTCCCTGGGAGAGGAATGTAGAGGAGTAGCAGCAGCTCATGCTGTCTGCTGGGTCTGCCGCCAACCACTCAGACTTATTGATTCAATCATCTCTTTTCTGCTTTCTTCCTTAAAACCCAATAACGTGAGCACCTCAGACAGCTACAGCTCTGACAGTGAGGTGGGGGTGTCTTTCCTGTTGTTGTCTGTGCATCTCAGTAACTTTTGAAGAAATTTCCGGAGTCCCAACAGGACTTAAATGGTTTCCTTTGCTCATCCAGGCCCAGCTGGAGGAGTGGGGGAGGGCAATGTGCTCGGATTTCTCTGATATTCTGTTTGCTCTTCTGTGATGGTGTGGATCATGCCCCCCTATGTCTTGCAAGGCCTTCTTGTCCACCTAAATATTTAGATTGCCCAGACTGAACTAATTATTCCCCAGAGTACAAGTAATTTTAATCAACCCCCACAGAAGCACAGACCGAAACTGATAAAGAAAGCTGTTTCAGGACTGGGGAACATTTAATAAGCTGTAGTGGTGGAACACTTTAGGCCTGGTGTTGAGCTTTGACCCGGTCTTGGTTCAAGTTCAGGATAGTGGAGTTGAGCAGTAAATAGAGTCAAGCTGGACTGCAAAAGAGCATCCTCGCCCACAGAGTCTCATGGGCTTAAAATCACAAAATGAGTCAGATGTGCATGAAAGGCAACCCCAGACATTACTCACTCAACCTCATACAGGTAATTATTTTAATTATATGATTTTGACAGCCATGTGAGCCAGGAAAGGTTTATTCTTTGACTTTTTGACTGTGTCATCGTAATTTTTAGTGTTCCAAAGAGTTTGGTGACAGCCACAGCCATTAGCAAACCTAATAATAGTCATCAGGGCTTGTTGCACCCAGCTGAATGTGTGTACATATAAAAATTGGCATTGAATCTAGGACCTCCACTGTCTCCTGGTCTATACTTTTTGGGATAAGTCTCTGGCTCACTGTAACCTGACATTAATTTAAATGCACTGCTCTAGAAAGATGGTAGAATTAGTTGGTGCTAAAGAATTTATCGGTAGATTGATTTCTTTGGTAGTTTTGTTGCAATTGTCTATTCCAGGAAGCAACGGGTAGGGGACAGCTTTAGGCAACGGGTAGTGGACAACTTCAGGCACCTGGTAGTGGACAGCTTCAGGCAGTGGGTAGTGGACAACTTCAGGCACCGGGTA
>JAACJT020003085.1:0-10565 GCA_009936485.2 Gymnarchus niloticus | reverse complement strand
CCCTTTTTTTCAGCCCCCTATCTCACCACTCTCTTCAAACCCCCCCCCCCCCCCCCCATTTAGTCTTATGCTAGTGGGCGGTCTTCTCTCCAACATATGGATTATTTCTGTAGATTTGGTGGCTCGAGCCCGCACATTGCCCCACCCCAACCACACACACACACACACACACACACACACACACACACACACACACAGGCAGCACCATCCCCTGAACCCTCACCCTCCGTGGCCTGCAGACTACAGCACAGCCCGGCAGCCAGGTACGCTCGGGGCAGGAACTCCCCATCCTCATCTCCCATGGTAATGACGCTCTGCGCCAAGGCTTCGCCCTCTTCCAGCTGACAGGAAAACAGAGAAGATCATTGGGGGGTGGGGGTCAGGGGTGGGCGTAGGATTAGCGGCGGTGCCCACATGAAAGGTATCTCTGCTGCGTCACCTTGACAGGATCCGGGCACGGCCTTCATGGGAAGTGCACTCTGCACGATAGCCACCGGATTACCGGCCGCCTTTTAAACCCAGCCAGAGAAGCGGCAATGAGACTCACTATTTCTGTCCTGCCCCAGCATCTGTGCCACCTTCAGTTGGGGGATGCCAGACTCTTCCAGTGGCTTCAGAAACAGAGCAAGCCACGAGCTGGAGACAGTCACTCTTATGGCAGGTCGTATTTTAGACCAAGATGAAGAATTACACGCATACACACACACACACACACACACACACGCACTACCGAGTGTACTGTCTCAAAACTGGCAACGTCCTTTAATAGCCACAATAGCCATCCCTGTACCTAACAGGACAGTTGTCAGTGATGTCACTTCCTCCACCCATCTGATCCTGACTCACTGCCTTTATCCCCACGTGCTGCATGTGTTGCCCTATCTGGCACGACCCCTGAGCGTGTGTGAATGCGATGCCCCCCCCCCAGCACTGACTCACCCAGTGCAGCTGGTTGGTGCACACCTTGGCCGCCAACAGAGGCAAAATGGGATTGTCCGGCTGCATCCGGGCACATTCCTTCAACACAGACACGGCGCTGGCAGCCTGCAGCACACAGGGTGGGTGGGGACTCAAATTTAGTGGGCAGGGTGACAGGGAAAAACAAAAACTAGGACAAGACACAGTGACAAGAGAGTGGGGCCAATGGGTCATATAAAAAATGGAGTGTGGCTAACAGGCTGTGGAAGTAGAGTTAATAAGCCACAGAGGAACAGGTGTGTCTGATAAGCAGATACAGTATATCCAAGGGAGGGATCAGAGGACCATAGAGAAAGGGGTGTGGTTAACAGGCTTTGGAGGTGAGAACAGGAATTCACAGAGAACCCGGAGGGTCTGACAGGAAGATACATCAGAGGGCAGAGTCCAAAGAGAAAGGGGGCATGGTTAAAAGGGCTATGGAGGTGGGGTCTGCAAGCCATAGAGAACCAGGTAGGTCTGATAAGCAGATTCACCAGTGCAGGGTCAGTGGAGCACTGAGCACACAGATGCATGGGTGGAGGAGCAGGACATGAAAAGCACACAGCAAACCGACGGGCATAAATGATTCAGGGACACCTCCAGAGCCCGTCATCACAGCAGGTGACACATCATGGCTACGGAAACCGCTCTGCCAAGACGGTGCACACCAAACCGTGGCAGCATGCAGAGCGCTGTAGGATCGAGGTGGGGGGGCTTTTATCAGACCCCCCGCCTTCTCAGTTCACACCTTATCACACTGGCACTAATTATACCGCTTAGAACCGACGTCCCAGTGCTTCAGTCACAGGTGCTGGGTGCTCCCCCTGTATCCAAACACTCAACCTGACAAGCTTGTTTAAAGTACGGGGGGGGTTAGGAAGGGGAAGTGCATCACCAGTGGAGCATATGGGTCATTTTCTCCAAATGAAACCATTCTCGTTCACCCAGAGATGTCAGAGGTGGGCAGGGAGCTCAGGCAGCCACCACTGGGCCTCAGACTAACTACCAGCTGAGTCACATTAAAGAAAGAGAACGGTAATATCCACTCTCAGCAGGAAACCCCTGCTTACTGAGCGACACCGTGCCTCGTGCCCAGCTCTGCGAGAGCCGGCGGAGTCAGATCCCGACTGCGATCCAGACGTTCATGACTATTTGTGCCAACAGTGTATGTGCTAGTATGACTGATAAACAGGTTACCCTGGTGACCTTTGACCTACCCAGGCATCCCAGCTATATAGCCAACAGGTCGAAATGGCTCTCTGCACGCCCCTCATTTGATGAAGACATAGGCGGAGGCGAAGAGGTGAGGCTGATGCCGCCAGGTAATCCATACTTCCTTATGAAGACTAGCTATTTCCTGAAAGTTCCCCCAAAACTCAGTGTCTCTTTACCCATCCTCAGTGACACCTGGCTCCAGGGCTTCCCAGAAATTTTGGGTGAGGCTACCCATCACCCCTGAGGTGGGGGTAGAAGCCGCACTGAAAAGGTCCACACAAACGTTAGCACCCGCACCGTCTGACTTTCAGGAAAGGGACCTCACCTTGCCACTGGCCATGAACGATAAGCCCAGCTGGTACCAGAGGTGGAAGTCGTTGAAGGACACTTTAATGGCTCCTTCCAGACACTGCAGGGCACACAGTAGAGAGATGGTTCATTCCCCTTCGACAGCAGTACATCCACAGAAGCATCTGCTGTCCTTGTATAGCAGTATGAGACATCCTGGGGAGTCAAGGTTCCGCCCACATACGCACGTGCAAAGGGTGAGCACCTGCTTAAGGGTTAATGATTAAAAGTCAGGAGTCGGCACCAGTCTATGGTCACGAACCCCTCGGAGTGTCCTCTCAACACCTAGGTGAATGGAATGGTGTTACTGACTGTGTGTGAGTGGGGGGGCTTTGTTAAACACAGGGTTAATGATCACAGACAGCCAGTAAGCGACTAGCAGACAGAGTTAACCCCAAGCTTCCTGGATCTATGTGTGGTCTGGATCACCTGGATCTGTGCGTGAAGCGAAACGGCGGAGATTCCAGGCAACCTGGATCAACCTGCGGGGCGGGCAGAAAAGTGAGCAAAAATGGAAAAAGCAGGGAGTCGATTGATGGGCACAAAGGACCCCGACACAGGGGACACACAGGGGCAAGCGGGGTGTAACCAGAGCATGGTGAACGACGAGGGCCACCACACGGCAAGCATCAGGCCGTGGGACACGCTCTCATCGTGCTGTAATCTCAGCACGAATTAAAGAGTCGCGGCCGCATCAGAGAGGGAGCCCAGCCGGCACTCCCGGGTGAGCGGTATCGGGAGAAACCAACTTCTCATGATCTCTTCCTCCCCGTCTGTTGATCCATGCAGATTGATGCTGATTTTCTCTTTGCCCCCTCCCTGTCTCACGACCCCGTTTCGATTCCCAGTTTCTTCCCATCTGCTCCAGATTTCCCATTAATCTCCGGGGCCGCACCTCAGACAGCATGGTGTACTGCCCCCTCCTGGCCATGCCGATGGTGAGCATGTCGTAGACAGAGGTGGCATCCTGTAGACTGGCCTCCTGGGCCCCTTTGTGATCAGGTGTACGGCTGATGACGGCATCTCGGCTGGCCTGCAGGGGGCAGCCAACACCTCAATCACTACAAAGCTCACGGTGACCAAAAGAGGGTCATGATAGACAGACGGACAATAATCAAAGCTAGAGAGCGTTTGTCGTTCAAGACAGTCTGTTTCACTATTACATTAGAAAGTGTGTGTGTGTGTGTGTGTGTGTGTGTGAAATCACAGGGAAAGGTCTTTTTTAGAATAAGCACGAAACTGCAACCGCTTTTAAGGTGGAACCAGTTGTTAATTTAAAACACAACCATTTCTGGTAAAGACTGCAAACATCCAGGACTTAAAACAACTGAGACACGATGATGAGGGAGAAGACACTGAAATGTAAAGAGACGGGGAAGGACAGAGAGAGTGGGGAAGGAGAGAAACCAGGATGACACCATGGGGTCCGTGTAAAGGGACAGGAAAGGGACAGGGTGCAGGAGACTGACACGGTGTCTCACCATGGACTCAGTGATCAACAGCAGCAGCACTGCTTCCTCCACTACGTCCCGAGGGCAGAAGACGCTGGTGAGGGGAACACAGGAAGTGAGGTCACCTCGGCGTCGCCAGAGGCTCGTGTTTCTCCAGCGGCCCCTGTAACACGAGCTCGACGGCACACCGCAGCAACAGACACACGCATACACACAGGAGTGCTACCATCTCAGGTGTCAACACCTGGCGCTCCGCCTCTTCCGGTTTCAGGCTCCCCCTCCCTACCCTGGCCATCATTCTCCTCGTCTCCCCCTCCCGTCAAAACCCTACCATCTAAATGTAACCGGTTGTAAACTCCACATGTTGCCTGAAAGGCCAGGTTCTCGTAGAAGCTGACCTGGGAGAGTCTATAACTTGGCTGTAGGTCTGCTGAGGCGAGACCTCCCGATAGCGTTGTTCTCCGTACCCCTTCATTCCCCCATAATTCTCTCTGTGTGCCTCCCTCTCTCCCTACCAAAATGGGAACACTGCTAGGCAAGAAACAGCTTGTGATGAAAAGCCCAGCGGTCAGCAGGCGCGGCATTCCACTCCTCAGGCATGCCATGATTCCAGTTGCTTCAGTCTGGTAGTCTGGTTTTTCTTGACCCTGGTTCTGTCCCGGCGTGGTCTGGGCTTCATAGGAGCCCCCCCAGTGGTAAGCTGACTGCTCTTTCAGTGAGCTCAGGCCACACAGAGTTTTGAGAACATTTCTGCGTGTCTTTGGCAAACCCCCTTCAATGGGACAACTCATCCCTGATGACATCTGTTCCACTGCAGTTCTTCCATTCTGAGCCCATATCTATGTCACAGCGTCCCTGAATTGGCCCGCGACGCCCCTCCGCCGTGTTAATCACGCGGCTCAGACCTGGAAGTAGTGGCTGAGCCAAATCCAACTATCGCCTCCGCAGTAATGGCAAAAACTGCAGCCGCTTTCCGAGATAATGGTGACAGGTTAAAGATCAGTGCAAGCACAGAGAGATTCACCTAAGGGAGTATGAAAGAGGAGAGGACAGAACACTTCAGAAAGGGGCTGGAATGACAGCAATGGGGCCACTGGCTAACCTGTCTGTGCCGTAATACTCCGGTGGTCCGGAGGCCAGGTAGAGGCCTTCTTTGGGGGAGGCAAGACCCTCTCGTTGCAGCCAACTCTGGGGGAGGGGTGACAGAGGATCCCAGTAGGTGTCCTCGCTGATGGAGCTGAGGAGAACTGTAGCCAGCCTTAGTGCAGCAGTCTATGGGACAGGAAACAACATGGTGTCTTCAGAATACATCTCGGGTCTGATAAGAACGAGAAAGCACTGTAAATGGTTTTGTATGGTGGCTGAAGGTACTGTTTGACCCTCATCTGGTACATTAACATACCTCTGTCCCTTTGGACAGCCATTTGATGCAACAAGAACACTAAACCGCTCTTCTTTTGCCCTTCCACCAGGGGGCGTATTAACCCACTACTCCCTGAATGACATATTTTTCCTTGTTTTTCCCTGACAGCATCCGTTAGCATCACATACAGCATCCTGTTGGTTAAATGGACAGAAGTCCCACACGTGTCTCCTCCTCCCAGAGGGGCTGCCCAGCAGCAGAAACCGCAGCCACGACTCGAAACGTTAGCTACAGTCTAGAGAGTCCAGCGGCTGTCCTGACGGCCGGTTTGGTACAGCGGCTCTGCTCCGATGATGGGAGAGGCCTGCCACTCGGCCGCACCGAGTCAAGGTGGCAGATGGCGGAACGGTCGTGCGTGGTCCGGGTTGAGTGAGTGAGTGTGTGTGTGTGTGTGTGTGTGTGTGTGTGTGTGTGTGTGTGTGTGTGTACGCAAGACAATCACAGAACAAATGCCTCTATTTCCAACTTATTTTTTAAAAAGTGCAATAATTTTATTGTTCGTTATCAATTTCCACGTGACTTTTTCGTGTTTGGGGTTAGAGAAAATGTAGAGAATGTGACGTCCCTACTAAGACTGGACTTAAACACGTGTGTGCGTGCTGGTTTTGCCAGCTCTCTGTAGTTCCACCTTCCTCCCCCATCCCTTTTCCCCCTCTAGACCCAAGCCCAGCCCGCACATCAGGCCTGGCTACAGCTCCAGAGAGGGACGGAGCAAATAATCAATGAGAGGCCTTGCATAACCATGAGTGGCTCCCATCGAGGCAGCGTTGCTAGGCAACCACATCCCAGCAGGAGCTGCATTGCGACATGGAGTTGGGAAAACTCAATCTCAAGTTCCCACTTTAGCCAGGCAAACAAGTGTGTGTGTCGTATGGGAATGCCGATCATGACTGCGCGTTACACATTTTCCGACAATGGTTACCTATTTGTTTGGCTATGCCTGTGTTCATTACACAGTTGCTCTCTGCGTGTGGCGTACACAGATATGCATGCGTGTGTGAGTGTAGAAAGTATGCGCGTGTTTCCTGTTCTCCTTCTGGTACCTGTGCCTGTGTGTGCAAGTCTGCATCCATGCGTCCCGTGTGCCTTCTGCAACAAGGCATCCTACGCTATGCAGTTTCTCCCCTTCCCCCTTGCTGGCCCCTGTTAGGCTTGTGCCCCCCGGTATCAGTGAGGAGGACTACATGGTAAGGAGAGGCTTCACAGGATCTGCTGAGTCAAGGCAGGAGGGCTGCCGCACAGACAGCCACCTCCAACCACTGCAGTGCAGAACCACACACACACACACACACACACACACACACACACACAATCCAGGGGAAATTACCTTACACAGTAAACACATAATAAGAGGAAGCTAAATGGTGACTCACTTCCCTTTCCTCTCCCTCTGCGAGTGGCCCCCTCACCTTTCGGAAACTCTGGGAGCCCCTGGAGTCCACAGCCCTCAGCACCCTCCGTAGCTGCTGGGTCCCCTGAGCCAGGCGACTGAAGGAAACATGGGGGTGAGTCAGGCACACGGGGGCAGCACAAGGCATACAGGGAGTAAAAGGGTAACATGGTGGATTAGGGAAATAGAGGGCGTTAGATTAACATAACATGGTGGGGGGGATTAGGGAAATAGAGGGCGTTAGATTAACACCCCCTCTGCTAAGGCTGAGATCAAAACCGGAAAAAGACAGAGCGTGGCGGACATAGCAAGGATACAAGGGACACCTTGAAGACCAGAAGACAAACAAGTTTCCCAAAGAAGAACAGCACCATGGGGCATGTGGTCAACGTGCTCCCAGGGTTTTATACCTTTGTAAGGAATGACTCAAAATGTCCTTTTTAAAGTCAAGTCAAGTCTTGTAGCTCTTTATTGTCATTTCACCCACATACAGTCAGTACAGTACATACTGAAACGAAACAACGTTCCTCCAGGACTACAAAAGACTACACATAACAACATAAAGTTCACGTGTGCAACCATGTGCAAATACTGCAAACAGTGCAAGACAGACAGTGGTACAGAGGAAGACAGTGCAGTGCTGACCAGTACACAATTGTGATAAACATCTGTTGCCATGTTATTCAACTCTGCAGAGGACAGTAATTTAGTATCCTTCTATCTGAGCCAGGTTGGCTAAGAGAGACAACCCACTGACTCTGCCAGCTGCCACTCCACTGCAGCAGTAGCAATGACATTAGCTAAGCGGAGTCAGGCCCAGTTCAGTTGTTAGACTCTGGTGACATCTAGTGGTCATATACAAGAACGTGCGCACATGAAATTAAGCCAGCATTTACAAAAATGGTAGCTAAGAACAAAACAAAAAAAAAAAAATCAGCACTACTGGTACATTGTTACTGAGAATCTAGTTAATGTCTTCACTTACAGGAAACCTCACAGCATCCTTCTCGAAAGGTAAAATATGTACGTTCCAGACTCACCCTTTATGTAACATTGACAGGTAGGCACTCTGCAGTGCCGCCAGCTGAAAGAAGCTTAGGTCAAACTCCAACTGACCGGAGGAGATGTGGCTCTTTGTCCCCTTGCTGTGATGAACTATCACCATCTGCGACGAAAGACAAAAAAAAATTACCAACACATCAGCTAATCACAGCAGAGTCACTCATATTGCGAGAAACCAGCCTGTACCCAGTTGTAAAGATGTTGACCACTCAGATAGGAAGACCACCAAAAGATGACCCAATCACAGAGAGCCTCTGGACATTTACATCTCAGGCACAATATAAGCACACTGTCCCCCTAACAACCCACTCACCCAGTCTTTGTGTTTGTTCACTCTTTCCTTATCAGTACACCAGTGGCGCCTTTCCCACCTTGTCTAACTCCTGGAGATACAGCAGCGCGGTGTCACAGGCCCTCAGATAGCAGGACAGGCACTCCTCCTCTCGTTCAGACAGGCGGACTCGGGAGGCCGACGACATGGCCTGGCGGTCCAGAGAGAGGCCTGACAGTCGGGACAGACGTGCCACATTGTGCTCAGTGTCCAACTTGGGCGCAGTAGCCGAGGACTCGGGTAACCTCGACCACATGTCCAGTCCCTTTTCTCACATGCAAAGCCATGCAAACATGGTTAGGGCTCCTGGCTGCAGGCTCATACAGCCAAATGACTGGATATCAGATGCACAGAAACACCTTCTGTACTCTCTGAGGCACTAGATGATGGCATCTGGTGGGGAAATGAACAATAATGACCGGCAGGAAACTAAGTCAGCCCTCCCATTTTGGGGGTTTGTTTACTTGCCTGCTTTTATATGGATCTAAACGTGCCCTGTGATGACACGAAAGACACACGTATCCAACATGTGAACATACATGAGAGCTGGTCTACAAATCCACTGATATGTATGTGTAGTCCATGCTTTTCCACCTTGTGTGTCACCAAGACCAGGTGACAAAAAAACAGTCCCTCTACACAACTGTGTGTAACACGATTTGCTCTAACATTTGTAATGGATTAGAAATCTGAATAAAACGGCGACAGGATCCAGGGCAAAAGGATCATCAGATTTCAGAGGGCAGAATAAGACCGAGGGACATTCTATCTGCCGTTTCCACGGCGTCTTGTTTTAGCAGATGGTTGAAATTTATCAGACAATAAATAAATAGATAAATCTAAGTACTGAGGCCTTATTAACTGCAGCAGGGCAATAGACCAGCGGACGGCAAATGTAATAAGCCTGTGGCTCATCATCAAGGAGACCTCCTGCCATTCCAAACTGCTCCTGTTCTGAAAACTTCCTCCGAGGCTTTAAATCTATCAAGTCAACCTTGTGCTGGGCAAAAGGCTACACACCACTTGAACGATGAGGTAAAACCTCAGAAGCTGCCATAGGATGCAAAGAACATTCTCAGATAATCAGACCTTTGGTTTACAACGCCAATTGCTACCCTGAAGTTCTGCAGATGAAGTTTGCATGTTCTCCCATTTTACCTACAGGTGCCGTGGTTTCCACCCGCTGACCAAAGGCGTGTGTTTAGGTAAATCTGTGTCTCTAAACTTCCCTCACCGTATGCTAGTGTCCCATTCACTGTGTCCACTTCCTGACACTCTGTACATTCTGCAAAAGGATCCAGGTTCACGGCGATCCCGTTTTAGATCCATGTTATGGAAGACTGAGGGATGGACTTGTCCGGTGCCACCAGAGACAGGAAGCAGTGCAACAGCTTAAGAGAGACTGTTGGCAGTTTTGTCAAAAATCATGTTATTCTGGGTGAAACGTGATTGGGAGAATAGACTGTTTTTGGTAATGGGAGCAGAAATAGATTCAACAAACATGGTGAGAAAGAAAGAAAAAATAATCTGAATATGTACAATACCAGATATTTCTTTAATGTGCAAAGATAAAACTAAACTTTGAAATTTTAAGGTGCGCACCTTAGGTCTACCACTGAATGACACGTCTTTCCAAACTGTCAGTATAAATATGTGATATCTGTGTCCTGAAGGTGACCTCCATCTACAAATTGGCCGCTGTTGTTCCGTGTCTCACTGTTCCAGGAACCTTCTGGTAAGTGGGCTTGGCCTTATTGTCTAACTGGGGCCTTCTGGCCTGCCCTCTTTCTTCACCCTCTGAACTCGTGCATTCCCACACCTCCTACTCCTAGACCATTCCCAGAGGAATCTGTCTGATTCAAATGCATGCAAATGATGCCAGCCAGCATGGGGTTCGTCTGATCACAAGCAGCGTGAGGAGACTCTAGGCTTTCAAAAGCCATGGTGGGTGGGGCCACCAACTCCTGTCAGTCATCTCTTAGCGTGACCAATGGGGAAACAGCAAAGTGACTGCAGGAGACAGATATTACATGGAAATCTTGAGCACTGCGAGAATGTGCTTCTGACACTCCGGGCACCTGACACATATCAAACCTTCACATCTTAAGACCTCAAGTTGTCTTTATATAGAAATGTGCATTGGAAAAAGCCATACGGACGGGACTATATTTGGCTGGTCTTCTCAGGACAACCACGTGCAATCAGAGCCTAGAGCAAGGGAGGAAGTTAACTGTACTGTTGAGGAGCAGGGTAACAGACACGGGGGGGGGGGGGGGGTAGAAACCGAAACAGTTTTTAACCCCAGGATGTAGATTTTGCTAGATTTATAACAACAAAAGTTTAACAGCCCAGGTGCGTTCCTCACAAACCCCGGCGAACCATTTCAAA
>JAACJT020003083.1:0-10566 GCA_009936485.2 Gymnarchus niloticus | reverse complement strand
TCTGAGACAATTGAGAAAGTGTGGGATAAACAAGGTCACACTTGGCAACACCACACAGCGATACCACTGAAAGCATGGGAATGGTATTACAGCATCAACGGCTAGATCTGGAACTATTTCACGTCTGTAGTTTAATTATTTATCCGTAGACTGCGTAGGTGGTGGTGTCTCAGTGCACTCGTCGCACACGGCCAGTAAACGATCTCGAGTCTTTTAACTCCAAACTATATTGCGTTGTTCCACCATAAGAAAAAGTAATGACTAAATCTCTAATAGACTTTGTAATTCCTTAACCAGCCTCGCATGCGTGTTTTGTTGTCGTGGTGTTTTTAATACAAAACATAGAACTTTAAAAAAACGAAATTTGCTCAATGTCGTCTGATATCCCGTCAGTGTGATGGAGTGTGAGCTGCTTTACAGACTTAAGCCTTTCAAATTGTATTTCATAATAAAGTTCAAACTTTTCATAATGATGTATTTCTGAGCAATGTTTTAGGAAGTGACATTTTTCATGATGAAGTTGCACTCTGTCTATCACTTTGAGGGGGGTGGGGTGAAGTTTGTAGTCTTCCCATCTCATTCTCCAAGTTGAGAGTGAGCCAGAGCGATTAAGGTAAGCAGCCTCACTCGAGGGCCCAATGGCAATACGTCTACTGTGGCTGGCTGCAGGACTCGAACCCAAGACCTTTTGAGCATGACGGGAGAGAGCAAACCCACAGAACCGAATGCCTGCCCTTATAGGGGTTCTCGTGTGATTTTTTTTTTTTTTTTTTTGTATGAAAACCCTTTGGAAGACGTATCGAAATCTCTTTAATTAACCAATTAAGGCCTTTTGTTGCGAATGTGCTTCAGCAACGAGACACACCTGCCAAGCGGTAGGCGCAAAGCAGGAGACTCCAGCCATCCTTCCTTCCCCCCACCCCCCACAAGTGGTGTTAATGAGGTCTCGTCATAGAATACAAATGCTGGTGAGCTGGTGCCGGTGGAAGCTTTGTGCTTTCCTTGGAGGGGAACCTCACTGAGGTTGTTGGTTGAGCAGAGCAGAGCAGAGCAGAGCCGAGCCGAGCGGAGCGAGGTAGCTGCTAAAGGTACCTCTGTACGGACTGCAGAGGCTGAATCTCATTTGAATATTCCCTGTTGTCTGATCTGTTTGAAGGTGGAGCAATGGCTTGCCAGTTAATGGTAGCAGTAGAAACAATGAAGGTGGAGTGTGGTGATTATACGGAAGGCTTTGCTGGTTGGACTGTGGAGGTGAGGCTAGACTTGTTGACTAGTGATACTCCCCCCACAATATCCAAGCTTGAGGTTGGATCATAGCGTAGGGGAGTGTTTGTGATGGTGCTGTTGTTCTGTGGTGTGAAGTGGAGTTGTGGTTCCTTCTGCTCCTTGTGAAGGGAAGGGCTCTTGTTAAAAGGGGCCCTGTTGGTAGTGTGTGTGTGTGTGGGGGTTTTTTTTTTTTTTGGTGTGGGCTTGGGGAAATGGCATGGTCATAGTAGCTGTGTGCTGTCTTGATGGAGTTGTGTGGAAAGTAGGTTGTAGTGAATGGTTTGCTTGATTGTAGATGTGAAGGTGAGTATGAAGAGGTGTAATGGGTTTGTTGCAAGTTGGGGGTGTAACTGGTTTCCTGTTTAGATGTATGGCGTAGGAATGCGTTTGAGGTTTGGGTTCCATTTAAACACAAGGGGTTGGTGTAAAGTGGCTAGGTAGTATGTGGTAGCTTCAGATTTAGTATTGAGGGTGTGAGTCTGGCTGGGACTTGCCTTTTTGCCAATACTTGTGTTGACAAATGTGAGCTTGTGTTGGAGAAGCATGAATGCTGTTATGTTTTGTGCTTTGCTTCTCCCTTTAAGGGTGAGGGGTGGTGAGTTGAATTTGAGGGTGTATGGCTTAAATGTAGGTATTTCCACCTGAGGTTTGGTGGCTGTGAGAAATGGGGCTGTGTGGTGTTAAACTTCTGTTTGGGCTTAAAGGTGGGACTGCATATGCTTGTGAATGTCCCCCCACTAGTGTGCCATTGACAGCATTTGAATAACTGAATACTTGTGTCATGTCTAAGGCAGTTGTGGAGTATAGTATGTTGATGTGCAATTTCTAGTAACCTTGGGTAGCTGCTGGGTGAGGATCAGTAGCATTGCCTTCAGTTTCAGGAACCGGTTGTGGACACCAGTTTGTCTGTTATACTTGGACAACTGAGTTGCAGTAATTGCAATTGTGGTGGTACACTTGTCTGTTGCCCACCCTGTTCCCCTTTTCTGGTCTTTTTGGAGGCTTAGGTTGCAGAGATGCCTGCCTGTGTGCTGGCTGACATGTGTTATGAGGTATAAGGTTCCAGAATGTCTGATCTTTTGGTTCGATACCACCCCCTCCGGTTTACTTTGTTTCAGAGGGCAGGTAAATGTTTTTTTTTTTTCTAGGAGTGAAGTGACATTGGGCTCAAGTGTTTTGTTCTGCAGGTGAGGAATGGGGCTCTGGCAGCAGTGTGGGAGTGACTCTAGGTATAGGCTTGGAACATCTAGTGTGGTTTGGCTGTTGGGTAGCTAGTCGCTCCCTGCCTCAGCTATAGGTGGGTGGGGATCAGTGGTACTGACTTGGACAGTGTTCTGTGGGTGCTGTCATTCCTGCTACACGTGTTGCTGTGTATCGGAGTGCTGTCTGAGTCCTCATGCACCCAGGTTATTCTGGGACTATTGGTCTCTTTTATTGGAAGAATTCATCGATGGTAAATTGCTGTTCTGCTCATGTGTCCTTCTCTCTCCCCCCGCCCCCTCTGCAGGTGCTCCTTTCAGAGCTTCAGCTTGAAGAGCTTGCTGTATTGTGTGCTGTCCCGAGTGACTCGGTGCCTTCTGAGGTATGATCCTGCCTGGCAGACAATCCTCCAATATCCTGTTATTTGTATAAATGAAGTTGTGGTAGCCAGGGGAGGATGGGCTTCTAGGTTGTGTGGCTGTTCCTGGGGTTTGTTCCTGTGGAGTTCAGAGTCCATTTGCCCCTTGTTGCTGGCTTGATGTAGTAGTGCATTATGGCTGGGCAGAGATGTGGTATGTGATGGCAATGTTGCCCAAGTGGTTTGGGAAGCATTAGCTGTGTGTGTGTGTGGGGGGGGGGGGGACTGACATCTGTGAAGGTGGAGAGGCTGATGTTTCATTATGGTGGGTGTTGTCCTGTAGATGCATGGTACTGTTGTGCTGTAATTTTTTCCTGTGGTGAGGGGTGTTTTGTTGCAGGTGTGCCTCCTGTCTACCATTGGTGTAGCCCACATCTTCCCTGTCTACAAATCTGTTGTGGTTTCCAGATTTGCAAAGCGGTGGCATCCAAGCATCCCCCAGCTGTGCTTGTAGTACTTGATTTGTGGTTTGGTTTTTCTAGCTTTTGTTTGCTTTATTGTAGGTGGTTTAGTATTTGGGTACTGTTATGGTGTTGGCCTGTATTTAGGGAGGGAGGTGTGTTGTAGGCATGGTAGTTTTGGCCTGTTTGTACCTGTCACATGTATAGTTGACTGACTATCCATTTGTGTGGGTTTTCCCCCCCCCCTGCCCCAGTATGGCTTGTGTAGTTGTGGGCATTGTGGCAGGCTGTTTCCCATGTCGGTATAGGTGGGGGGGGGGGGCCAGGGCAAATGTTAGCCGTAAGGGTGTGGAATGGGATTGGAGAAGTGTGCATGTATATGTGGGGCTTGAGACTGAGCCGGTGGCTTGGCGATCCATTAGAATGTGTTGTGGTGGTTGATGTTGTTCTATGGTAGCTTTAATGAGTAGCATTATGAAGTGCTTTGTGTGGCCTATGGTCCCCAGAGTAAGGCAATGGTGAGTGGTAAGGAGGAAGTGCCTGAAGAGAAAGCAGACTGAAGGTGGAAGTGCATTGTCCTCTGGCTCATTGTGGGCTGGAGAAAATCCTGAATACTAACTTGGAGCAATGTTGTACAAGAGGGTATTGGAGGATGCAGTACCGTGAGGAGGGTGGCTGGTTCAAGAGATGGGTAAACCGGAGGGGTTATGTTGAATCACACAATGTTATGGTCATGTGTGCTGTTTCCCCTCTTGTGTCCCTTCAGGTGTGGTGGCCTACTGGTGCCTGGAGTGCCGTATGGTGTTGCTGTCATTTGTGTGAAGTTTGTGGCTGGTAGCCACCATAGAGGTGGATGTAAGTAACCCACTGTCAGGCTATGAGTCCTTGTGGGAGTGTTTGAATATCAGGTGCCCTGTGGCTGGGTGTGGTGTTATCCTTTGACCAGGCCATATGGGCTTTGTGGAGCAGTAATTTTGGTTTGGAGCCTGGTGTAATGTAGTGTTTAGGTGTTATGTGCCATGGGCTTTTTTTTTTTTCCCTCCAGGTCTGCCTGCTTATCATTTCTCTCCAGTCTACCCTGGCCACATAGGAAACCAGAAGTGTCACTTCTGAATGAAGAGGGACTGTTTTGAAAAGCACTGCTGTGGAAGAATTCCCCAGCTTTGTGTACCTTTTTGTTCATAGATTATTGCTTTGGTATTGTGTATGAGTGGTTGTCTTGCTTTTCCCTTTTGTACTTGGTTGGTGTAGTGTACCCTAATTGACCTTGTGTGGTAGGATGTGGGACAGGTGCCTGCCAAGCTGGGTGCTGTATGAAAGTGATACAAAATCCCCAGTCTGATGACAGGGAATGGTCTTTGTAGTCCATAAGCCTTCAGCATGTTCTGAGAGGGAGCATTGATATCTGAGTGTGTGGGCTGGGTGAGGAACAGTCAGTGGTCCACAAGAACTATACACTTGAAAACAGCCAATTAGTGGGACTAGAACATGGTAGACTCACACTCCACAAGCACACAGCTGTATCTTGATAACAGACATGGAGAAAGCACCTGGCTGAGCCTGAGGGCCAGGGTAGTCACAAGTGTGCTGTTCTCATTCTACTTCAAGAGGGATAGAACATGGCTACACAAGAGCCACAGCATGTGCCAGGGAAGTAAAAGAAATGTATTGGGACACTGAACTTCTGACTAACAAGGTTGTAGTGGATCCCCAGTCAGGCTGGGCCCCCCCACCACCAGTATAGGTTTGGTTGTGTGGGGCCCTGCCCACCTGAGTTGCATCAGAAAGTGTTTCTGCCCATACTGTGACACATGACCAGAGGACTGTAAGTGGGGGAGGGTGGTTGTGTTGTCAAGTGCCACTCACCTTGGCTGTCTTCATGGGCAATTACCTATCTAGTGTTGTCATTGCAAGCTGTTATGTAGGCCAGTTAATGTATAACCTTTGCAATTCCTACCCCTGGTCCCAAAAAAAAAAAAAGAGGACCTCTAGTCAAAATGTGTGGCTGTTGTCCAAGGAATATGCAGGCCTGCATCATCTTTAATATGTGATGATGAGTTCCATAGTGGATCAGCTGAGGGAAGGTTAGCAGAGTGGAAGTGAGTGCTAGCTAAATCTAATGGGGTGTAGGAAGGTTGATGTAGAGTGTGTGTGCGCGTGCAAGGCCAGGTGTAATGGTGGTGGGTTCAGATTGGTGGGGCTGGGATGAGCAAGAGGGTCATCCTCAAGGAACAGGATGGTGGATGAGGTGGTGCAGAGTGTGGCCAAGGGAGATGGTGAAGCTTGCAATCTATGTTGGTGAAGGGGATGAGCAGGTATGCTATGAAGGAGAGGAGGAAGTAAATTTAGCAAAATGCATGGGCATGAAAGATGTACCCACCACAGCTAAGAGAGGGAGGAACATGGTGATGTACAAGATCCTGTGCAGGAGGGTCAGTCTAAAAAAAAAAAAAAAAGTCATGATGGGAAAGCATAGTTAGGCAGCATAGGATGGTGGTTTGTAGGTTGACTTGAGATCATGAAGAGGAGGAGTGTGAGAGCAAAGCCAAGGAGCAAATGGTGGAAGTTGAAAAGACAGGCACTGGGTAGCTAAAACATCATGCCATTAATCTACAGTCTATTTTAGAAATTAACAACAAAAACCACATTCCCATCAGGTAATAAAATAACCACACAAGCGCCATGTATGTCATGTTACTTTATTTCTGGTTCATTAACATTCTTTTAAAAAACTATTCTCCTATCAAGGTACTCTGCTCTTGCTGCAGGGTCAGAGGAAGGTAACATGCTGTCTAAGGCTATGCAGCTTTTTCCCTTTGCTTGACAGTGGCATCTGGTAAATAGAATGAAACAGAAACACAATTATGCATCAGTAATTGGCAGCATGCAATCGGATGCTAAAAATGATTTTCAGAAATGGCAGTTTTGTACAAAACTCCAATTGCATTAATATTCAAATCTAGTCCGAGTACTTAGATGGGCATATGTGTACAAACACTAAGCCATCTTTCATGGCAAACACTCCAAACGTCTCACCATCTGAAAATCATGTGTTGCGACCCAATATAATTCAACCCTTTAGGCACAGCCACCTCAACAAAACAAGCTAGCTTCCGACATTTCATAGTAACCTTAAAACATATTTGTAGAAATGTATAATTTGATTTGAGGTCTTACCACAACATCCAACTGTGGCAACTACATACCAGCTGCTAAAGGTTATTTCCCCCCTCCCCCCCCCCCCAACTCGACAGGGTTAACAACCAGCAGCAGAGACAGAACCGGATATGGGAAATCTGCCCATCTAGCACTACACCTCAGCCTAGTCAACGAGTGAGTAGCTACCCAAGGCCTTACGATTAGTATTTTAGTCAGCAGGAGCCACAACAGAAAACCAACGTATATTAGTCCCATATGGTCATCTTTAACCAAACATGCAAGCTCCAGTAGGCAGCATTACAATAATCCAACATACAATTGATAAAGGCACGACTTAGCTTCTCGCTATCATTCAACGACAACATTTTCAAATCTTGGCTATATTCCTCAGACAGAGGAAAGCCATTCTGGTACCACTAGTCACCTACACAGCATAGGGGGGAGTTAGGTTAACGTGGACACAAACCAACAACATGGGGGGTTTCTACACCCACATTCACCACCACCACCACCACCACCACCACCCCCACACTGGGTGGGTGGTTGTGTCCATGTCCACCTACACAGCACGAGGGAGTGAAAAGGAAGAAAACCACCCCCCCAAACTGTGTAGGTGGACATGGACACAAACTCCCCCAACATGGGGGAGGGCACCAATGCAGAAACAAACCACCTAGACCACAGGGTGGTCAACACCGACACAAGGTTTTGCATAAGACAGGACAGTGCAAAATTCAAAAAACACAGCCAATAAGCATTTAACCAGTAGTTAACAATTGTGCAAGTAATGCTATGACCGATCGCTAAGGAAAGTCCTGTGAAATCGAGAGGCAGAGGGCATAGGTCACACTGTTCAGTAGCCTGACGGCCCCTGGAAAGAAGCCGTCCTTGAAGCGGCCGGTGCGGGTGGCGACGTACCGGCGCCGCTTCCCCGAGGGTAGTGGAGTGAAGAGGCAATATGCCGCGTGGCTGGCGGCACCGACGATCGCCTCGGTCCTTTTCTAGACTCGAGTGCGGAAGGTCCGTGCCGATGATCTCGGAGGCCATTCGGCCAGTCCTTTGTAGCAGATTCAGGTCCCGGGTGGTCACGTTCCCCCATCCACGAGGTAATGCAGCTCGTCAGGATGCTCTCGACGGTGCGGCAGTACAAGTTTACCGAGGTCTTTGTTCCCGCTCTAAAGTTCTTCAGCCTCCCGAGGAAGAACAATCTCTGTCGAGCTTTCTTGAGGACGCGGCTGGCGTCGAGAGACCAGGAGAGGGAGTCGGTGATCCGTACCCAGGAACGTGAAGCATCTGACAGTCGCGACAGGAAAGCCGTCGCTTAGTGGACGGTGGGGTCCTCTGGTCTTCCTCGAGTCTACAATGATTTCTTCGGTATCGACGTTCGGCGAGAGGGTGTTGGGGCACCATACAATCAGGTCCTTTACTTCCCTCCCGTAGGCAGCCTCGTCAGTTGCCGATAAGGCCAATCACTGTGGCGGTGTCCGCAAACTCGATCACGGCGTCGCCCTCGTGCCGTGCCACGCGATCGTATGCGAATAGGCCGTACGACAGAAGGCTGAGGCGGCAGCCTTGCGGGACACCGCTACTGATGGGTGGATGATTTCCTGAGGTCTGTTTACATATTAAACACCCAGTCACAGATGGAGCTGCTCACACTGAGGTCTCTTAGCTTCGATACCAGTTTGGATAGCACAACGGTGTCGAAAGCTGAGCTATAGTCCACAAACGGCATCCTGACATAGGTGTTACAGGGCAGCGTGCAGAGCTAGAGAGACGGCATCATCCACAGATCTGTTTTTCCAGAAAGCAAACTGGAGCGTGTCCAGGGATGAGGGAATTGCTGAGCTTGATATGGGTCATGACCAGTTTTTCCAGGCACTTCATGACTACGCAGGTCAGTGCGATGGAACGGTCATCGTTCAGGCAAGGGACTGTACTTCCCTTCGGCGGCAGTCTGAAAGCACAGCGCACAAAGACATGAGGCGCGGCCGGAAAGCTTCCGTAATCGGTGATCGCGAGAAGTACCAGAGTCATTCCGCGGTCTCCGTACGTACCGTCTCTTTGCCGCTCTGGCGGCCCCCGATTCATATCTAGCATTATCGTACCGAGCAATGTCATTGGAGGTGAAAGGCACACTCTGCTCCCTCGGCTCCTGGGGAACGGCGGCGTCGATCCACAGTTTCCGGTCGGGGTAGAAGCAAACGGTCCGGGAAGGCACGATGAAGTCCGCGCAGAACCCGACACGGTCCATCGCCGATTCGGCATACTCATCCAGGCTCTGGGAGGAGACCTCGAAGACGGACCAGACGGTTGAATCCAGGCAGTCTCGGAGTCCGGATTTGCCGTCGGGTGCCCGGCCCTATACTTGTCTGCAGTGGAGTGCATTTCAGCTCCCGCTCGTAGGCTGGGAGCAGAAGCGTCGACGAGATGTCGGACCCGTAAGCGCCTTTGAGCGTGGCGTAGCGGAGGTCGAGAGTCCGGTCACCTCCGGTGGGGCGAGTGATGTGTCGGTGGTACTTGGAGAGGACTTTCTTCAGACTGCAGTGGTTAAAGGCCACTGTTCTCATTTGCAAATGGCGGCATACAGCTCATCTAGTGCACGCGCAGCTAGAGCTTCTGGTGGTATGGAAACGGCAGCGCCAAGGAAAATTCTCTGGGCAGGTAAAATGGCCAGCGCTCGATCATGACGTACTCCGGGACTGGCACACGACACTTGGAGACCACATCCACATCAGTGCGCCACTCGCCGTTAAAGAACCACACACCGCCTCCCTTTGACTCGTCGGTGGTTTCTGCGGTGCGGTCCGAGCGGTGTACAGCGAAGCCCCGGGGCTGCACGGCCTTGTCCGGTTTGGTGTTAGCCAGGTCTCTAGGAAGCAGAATACACTGCAGTTGCCAATGTTATGACCCGACCCGGGAATGTTAATTTTAAAACGATGCGTCCAGGTCTCCTTCACCTGTGGAGAAAAAATGCACACCCTTGCTGTGATCAGTGTAACCATATATTATAAATGGTAACCATATGCGTTATCGGTGATATGTATTTGAAAAGTATCCCTTTTAAAAAAAAAAAAAACAAAACAAAAAAAAAAAAACCCCACACACACACACACACACACACACACACACACACACTTTAGTTAATTGAAAATCCCGTAAGAGGCAGCGCAAAAAAAAAAGTCTTCCGCCAGCTAACTTGCTACACTCCAATATAAAACAAGTAATCAATGAAACAAAGTGACGTATTCCAATCAGAGGTAAAAACACAAAAGACAGACCTAAACCAAACTAATAACACACTTCAAAACTGCCCCCAAATACCACACCTAAATCTTTTTTCTTCCTCTGGTCTTCCTTTATTTCACCTGTAGTCTGAGGAAAAAATACAAGTCAGGTGCAAATCAGGCAGGATCAGCCAATCAGAACAAACAAATAAGCTAATTGCCTCTTAACTGGCTAATTGACTGGTAGTTCCACAAGAGAACCAACAGGGCCAACCAGAAAGACTGAAGAGAGGAAAAAAAAAAAAAACCATAACATTCCACCCCCCAATTAAATTTTCCTCAGACAGACGCAAAATCATGTACACATAATAGGCTCATGACAGTGCATCAGCCACTACATTTTCCACACCCTTTTTGTGCTTTATGTCCAAGTTATGATTCTGGGCAAGTAGGGCCCAATGCATTAACCGACGATTATACATTGTAGATAGAAAAGTTAATGGATTATGATCTGTATACACTACTGTTAGTTGGCTGTTAGCCTCCACATACACATCAAAATGCTGTACGGCTAACAACATTGCCAGGGTTTCTTTTTCAACGGTAGAGTAGTGTAGCTGATGTTTATTAAATTTCCTTGAAAAATAACAGGATGCTCTATACCTTTTCCATCCTCTTGAAGGAGAACTGCTCCAATACCAAGAGAACTAGCGTCTACTTCTACTTTAAACAGGTTTTGAGAAATCTGGAGTCTTCAATACGGGAGCTGTGCTCATTAAAGCCTTCAAATTATTGAATGCATGTTGACACTCAGATGTTGAAGTTAATGGGGCAACAACTGAGGAGAAATTACAACAAAAACTGCGGTAGTAACCCACCATACCAAGAAATCTCC
>JAACJT020003082.1:0-10566 GCA_009936485.2 Gymnarchus niloticus | reverse complement strand
GCTTACTCTCTGGGGACTGTGGGCCCGGGACTATGTAAAGCGCTTTGTGACCGCGCTCCGTGTTAAAAGCGCCATATGAATAAAATTGAATTGAATATGATGTCTTCAAGAATGCTATGTTGTTAGAAGACATCCTAGAACAAGATCTCTGGCTAGAAGGCTGTGAGGAATTTCTTGATAGCTTAGAAATTTATTAATCCGCATAGGGAAATTCTTTTCATGCTTTCCCATCTTGCTCTCCAAGTTGAGAACCAAGGGTCAATGCACAGGCATCTAGTGTCCAACATCCCTGGAGCAATTCAGGTTAAGGGCCTTGCTGAAGAGCCCAACAGTCATATGAACACTTGCCAGATATAGGACTTGAGCGTGCGATCCTTCGATCACAGGCACGGACACCTAATCCATGGAGCTACAGCACCACCCCAAAAAACTCAGGGGAGAGCGTGAATGCAGTCCCCCACTACCAGAAATTATGCAGTCAAGAAATGAACTATAGTGACCCACTGCCACTAAAACTGGACAGATAATAAGGACAAGGTATAGATAAGACTCGAGTGCTTAGAGAAAGGGGCTAAGTGTAATACAAGCAAACAGACCCTGCCTTCTGGAATGAAGGGAATTTGTTTCAGTATCCTGGATACTTTGCCGCTCTGTCTGAGGTCTGCCAGCCTAGATTTAGGTACAAAACAGGCATGAAGGAAACAGAAGTGGTAATATAGGAGGGGCACACGAGGAGGTAGGAAGTGGAACAGAGCTCAGATCAAGGAATCAGGGACTAGGAACTATGAAGCACATGAAAATTTGAACAGGACAGTATAGGAGAGACTACTTAACTATTTAAATTCAGTTACTCATGAAATATATGTCAACCTAGCCACACTGAAAATAGCAAGATCTCAATTAAAAACAAGCATGAAACAGTGAAATGTATAAAAAAAAAACCTTGAGAGCAGTGGAGTGGGTTACGTGTCATGGTTGTAAGATGGCAGCTACCACTAAAAACTGTAAGTCTCATAGGTAAAGTGTGAAATTTGTTTTGTCTGCCATGAGGGACTATAGGACAGAAAACAACCCCTTAACAGCACGGATGTATTAAAAAAAAAAAAAAAGTCGCGCAAAAAAGTACATAAAGAGCAAATTACAGTGACACAGGCATACTTCACCTTTCCAAAGTCGGCATAAACACTAGGTATTAACCTGTGGTGGGAAAACAGGGAAAAAAAAAATAAAACAAGTCTTTTCTAGAACATATGAAGAATTGAGCTAAGGAATAAATATAAATCCACATGGACATAAACCATTTCCACCTAAACAATATACAGACGTGTGTCTCCATCTGGGCAAGCACGTCATTGTAATACCAGCTTGAGGTGTTTTGAAACCAAGTGGGTGTCAAGTATTCTTATGAAGCCTCATTCTCATGATGTCTGCAGAAACTATTCCCATGTGAGAAAGGAGGAGGATGTGGTGACCATCTGTCTTAATAGTCAGGTGAAAAATGTTACATGCTATGTATCATGATAAATTCTACTTGTCTGTTATTCTTGTTAGTGTTTAAATATCAGTTTTCATTTTGTTGCTTATTAACTGGATCAAATTGTGTGCTGCAGTCTTGTACAATACAAAAGTTTGTCAATTTTGCAAAAACAGAAGTTGTGTGTGTGTTTTGTGCGTAGCTTTGTATTGCACTTTGAGCTGGTATTGTTTTCCTCCTCTATTAAATTCACAGACTATTATCAAAAATACATTTGCCCCTTCCCCTATTGAGTAAATCTCAGAAAAAAAGTGTATATCCACTAGTTTGTCTAAGACCCTTGCGATAGGTTTAACCCAAAATTGCTGAAGCAGGAAAAAAAAAACATCTAAACTGTTTTTTTTTTTTTTTTCCAGCTCCTGATAATATGTTAATGTTCAGACATCATGCAGGCAATGCATGAGTAATGGAATACCAGTTGTTGAAAAAATGGGCTTGTTTTGTATATCTTTATTCAAAATGGTGTCAAATTTACATTATCATTCCAGAAATGAGTACAATGAGTTAGCATTTCTGTAGAACCAATCCATTTATGTAATGTATTACTTCACACACACACACACACACACACACACACACACACACACACACACACTTGTAGTTTTAACCTTGTGGAGACATTTCATTAATTTCTATTTCTAACCCTAATCCTAACAATGACAACCCTTACCCAGCCCTAACCTTATCGATAAGTAACCCAGCAAAATTCAGGACTTTTGGCTCTTTTGGTTTTTTGATTGTATTCACAGATTTTTATAAAATTGAGTTTTGAGTAAAAATGTCAGGTTTTTTATTATTTTATGTTATTGTTTTTTGTCCTCAAAATGTAATAATATAATATAAACATGGTACAAACACACTCAAACACATTATAATATGTCCATATCTAGAAACAGTAATGAACTTAAACACATTATTAATTTTATTTGCAGCTTTTTCCCTTTGTTCACTGGGTCAACCCCTATCATTCTGGTGTCAGTACATAAGGTGACACATTTTCAACGAGGTTTGTTCAAATCTTTAATATTATAAGGAGACTTCAAATTGGCAATGTTTCAGTCACTTTTTGAGAGTGGTCCACTTCTTTAAACCTGGGAACCCAATAGGAAGGCCGTGTTCCTGCACGATGTACCTAAAATTGCTGATCACTATAATATTATTATGGAGTCTTTCTGCGTTGAGCAGTGACAGTGGACTTTGTGCTAATCTGGCTTCCATTTCTTGGGATAGGCTGTGGGTGAGGTTAACTAAAGGCTAACTGACTGGCCAGCTATGGAAAAAGAGAAGCAGACACATTACTGCCAGTTATATTCAATTTATCAAACATAAATCCAATCTTGACTATTTGGAAAACCTGATAAACAAGCCAGAAAATCAGTTAACCCTCTGGACTTTATGGCCTTCAGAGACATTTTGGAGATGTCATACTCTGACTTTTCTATGTTTTTCAGCAACTTGAAGGATAATGGTTTCAAGTACATATCCATTTTTATATTCAAGACAAACACATCTACAATGCTATGGTAGCAGTATTTTACCGTGATTTTATGTTTTGATTTTTCTTTTTTTTTTTTTTTTTTACTGGAAGCAGAAATTTGCAGAGACTGGTTTTCTAAACATGCTCTGATATAGTCAAAAATCACAACCTGGGCATTTGTCAGAAGACTTTTGAACACAGGCCATTGTAGACATGATCTTCAGCATTGTAAATGTTTACAGCCATTCCCAAATTCATTTTTGTTCAATAAATAGCTAGTTATTATTTTTGTATGACAGTTTTTTCTGTTCAGGTGTCTCTACCTCTAGCTTCACCTTAGAAACTCCACCTCCAAGTCCACGTGAATGGCTTGTCTAATGGTTCTGTGAATTGTCCTTTTAGTGTGGAATGCCATGTTCGAAGCAAAAGACAAACAGAAAAGCAAGATCATTTTTAGTTTTTGTTGGAAGAAACTAGGAATGATAAACATGGCAGAATGAGGAAAACACTAAAAACTATTTTAGAACTTTTATAAAAAAAGTTTCAATTTCATCGCCACTTCTGTAAAACACAAATAAAAATAGAAAATTATGAGTATATTTCCATCAGGAACATAACAGGCAATTCAAACATTTCATAAAGCATAAAACACCATCGACATTGCCAATTTTCTCAAAAATGAAAACAAAAGCTTTAGGTCATGTGATCAAGTGGGGACAGGTTGACGATCCACATGTATATCAATTGAAAATTACTTTCTGTACTGGCCTCTTTTTGGGTGGAAAAAAAACACAAGAATATAACATGGACAACCTAAACTATTTAAATACCGATGCATTTACAAAGGTCCAAACAGAGATCTCGCCAACGGTGTTCATGCACATTAACCTCACTGCACTCGAAATAGTAAGACCTGCACCTGAAAACAAGTATGAAATAATGGAAAACCCGTAAGCAGCGAGAATTTTGTGGGAGCGGGGGGCTGTCAGTTATGAGAAATTAAGTAGTACTGGGATGGAAGGGGACACAAAATTTCGTGTCACGGGGTGGGGATGGCAAAGACAATTTTTATAGGAGCAGGGAAATGAAAACTTTTAGATTTTATGGGCCTTTACATCTCAGAGGCATGAGGTACCGGCTAGAGCTGAAAACCGTGAGTTTCTTGGACAAAACGTCAAGACTTAACATGTATGTGTATGAATGAAATTATGTGTACTAAGATATGGGACAAATTGCACCCCGTATTAGTTTAAAACACAATTCTTTGTTTTCATGTCTTGAAATGTACCATTACAGGTTTGCAATGTTGTGTTGTATCTTGTTATTAGGCTGAATTTAAGTCTGACTTTAGAGAAATGCTTTTGGTCGTCGGTTTTCCATTCTGAATGGCATAATTGGTCTCGTACTTAGTTGCATCGGGACCATCCACATGCCATTGGAAAGGTCATGCTATTCTGATCAATTTCCCATTTACATCTGCATTTAAATTATTTTGTCTTTGTCATTTAATTTTGCATCAAAATCACCCCCCATCACAGACATATCTTATTTACGGAGTAGACCATGTTTTTTTCTCAGTAATATTTTTTTTTTTTTTTTAAAATGACCACATTACAATTTTTTTAATGAATGCTCTGTGTTTTTTTTTTTTTTTTTGTCTTGACATGTCTGCAGAGCTAGTTTCATTATTTATGTGGTTGTGTATTCCAACATGTCCATCTTGCCTTCAGCGAGTTTTGAACTCGCGCTCGTCCTATTCTTCATAAAGGCACGCCACACCAGTCTTACTTGTGGATTTTAGGTTCGATTTACATTATTAGTGAAAAGTCAATGCTCCACATTTTACTTTCAGTCAAAATCGTCATAGGCATTTCCCCTTTATGTCAGTTTTTGTGTTCGCATTGCATGTCTTGCAAGACCACATTCCTTCTGAAGTTATGCGCTGTGGGTGGAGTATTTACACAGATGGGAGAATGCGCTTAACTCAGAGGCACGTAAGCACTTACGCGCTAAACAGACTTAAGTGCCTGACGGGAGAATATGGCCCTAAGTGAATATTCTATGGTTACATTCACATATAAATTCAGTGGGTTTTATCTAATGATAATAGGACTAGCATCTAGCACATTCGTACACATACATGTGAAGTATGACGTTTTGTCCAAGAAACACAGTTTTCAGCGCTTGCCGGTACGTCATGCCTCAGAGATGTAAATGCCAATAAGAGCTAAAAGTTTTCGATTCCCCACTCCTACAAAAATTCTCTTTGCCATCCTTGCCCCGCGACACAAAATATTCCCTCGCCTTCCATCCCAGTAGCACCGAATTTCTCATTACAAACAAACCCGGCTCCCACAAAATTTTCGCCGCTTATGGGTTTTCTGTTGTACCTGTTTTCAGTTTCACTATTTTGTGTGTGGTGAAGTTAACGTTTATGAACATGGTTGGTGAGATCTCCATTTGGACCCTTTCAAATGCATCGTTATTTAACAGTTTTGTCTGTCCCGAATTAAATGAATAACTTTATTAAATAAAAAGAAAATGTTATTAAATCAACATTTTGATAAGTCCCAAGGTTTTTTCGCAAGTCTTATGTAAATTATAAGTTTTGATTGTGTAAAAATTTTATTCAAAAATCTACTTAAGTCGGGGATAATGTGTGTAACTTGAATTTGCATGCAACACGCCCACATTTTGGCCTCTCTCCACCCACAGCGCGTAACTCGCCACAGGGCAAGTAAGGCTGCGCTTGTCGGTAAGGAGAATGCACTTGAGTCAAAAACGCGTGCAGCTACATGCGTTTTTGACTTAAGTCAATGGGAGAATACGGCCCAGATTTCTCCTTCACATTAACTATCTGGTTTCAAAGTGATTTGTAATCAAGAATATCTGTTTTACTTAAGAGTGTAGTAGAGTTAATATATTTATTAGATAAAAATATTTGGGATGCAAATAGTTTAATTATATAGATAGTTTTGAACTTCCATGTATCTGTCACTTTAAAGAATGTTCCTTGCTGTGCGCCATGAATTGTCATCCTACATTGAGTTAAACATCAGTGCTCTTACTAAAGAATGATGTCTAAATTATCATATACCAAAGCAGAAGTTAGTATAGTGGCTACTGAACTTTTATCTAACATGTTCCTGCTGTTTTTTTTTCTTTGAGAAATGTATTATACCTGATTTACTTTATGGATGTATGCTACTTTATAAAGAAAAAAAAAATATCATACTGCGCAGATGCCATCCCACACTCTAAACACATGGTGCCTAGACTGACATTCCTAAACTGCCTCTGGGTGAGTCTGGGATCTGTCTGTAGGTGTGTGCCCTGCAGTGTGGTCCTGTTTTGCAGCCATTGCCTACCAGGGCATGCTTGTGTTGACCATGGTTTTGGAGGATAAGCTGTCTTTAAAAGTGGATATATATTCTCTCATTCAACCTGCAGTAAGCTGGTGACATTGAATTTGATTGAAGGTAAGAAAATATGCTTTAATCAGACTCAGTCAGCTATGTCTGTTTTCTTCATCTATCCAAACAAACAAATATGATTCTGAGTCAGAATCATGGAAAACATACAATTCTGATGACAAGACAACATGCATGGACACCACAGGGGTGGGAACCGATAGGTTGTGTAATGATCACAGAAGCTGTGCCACAAGTATATAACAACTGACATGCATGGGGAGGAATAGAAAGCCCTGTCCTCCACCAAAATGCAGAAGCTCTCTGGCCTATATTAATCTGTAGGTTTAATCAAATATTCAATCCTTTCGGCCCCCTTAAATGATACTCATTAAACAAAATAAGGTTAAGTTCAATCTGATGACTTTTAATTTGTTTCTTGAAGGTTAGCTGCTAATTGAAAAGATCAATAAGCAAGGAAAATCTGTCTGGAGTGTCCCCTGTCTTGTGCCATATTCTGCCTTGTTTAGGCTCCAGGCTCACTGTGACCGTGTGCTGGATAAGTATCCATGTAACATGCATAGATGGAAGCAACAAAGAAACTCTGGGATTAGGTAATATAGCCATAAGAGGAGTTTCTCTTTGTGCTTCCCTTTCAATAATCATCCATCCATCCATCCACCCATCCATCCATCTACCAACTTTCCCTTTTAATATTAAAAATTTATTATCCTGATGCCCCATTAAATTTAATGAAAAGTCACTTTTTTGTAATGACAGGAGCAGCAGAAAACATGATGAATAAGGACTTCAACTACTGTAATGATTATATTTGGAACAAAGTCAGTCTACACAAAAGTTAAGCTCTTCTTATATCCCTGCAAATAAATTTTTCAGCTTTTATATCTGAGTAAACAAAACTATAGCAATATAAGCGATTGCAGTGCCTTTTAATAAAAGCATCAAGTAGTAAATATATTTATATACTTGTCTGTCTATTGTGACAATCTGGGGATGCCATTCCCCCTGATCGCCCAATCTTCAGCGCCAGAGTCCATGGCTCCTCTTAATCGGGGCCTGCATTCCACACAACTTGGGTGGAATGCGAGAGGAGTCACAGCTGGCCCCCGTTGCCAATTAGTTCCTTTGGGGCATAAAGGAGCAGGAGCCAGGCAGGGAGAGGAAGATAGGACTTGTGGGCCCACTGAAAGACACGGACACGGACACGGACACGGAGCACTGAGGAAGACTGCACCCTGCCGAGAGGATTGACTGTCTCCCAGGACCATGTAACTTCTTGTGGTCATGTCCTGCTCCACCTGCCCAGTATGTGCTGCTATGTCTTTGTGTTCTGGTTAATAAATGCAACTCCCTTTGGGAGTTGTGATCTCAACATTAGTGGCCTGTGTCCGTCCCCTGACACTATATACACGTGATTGTAATTCTTTGGTTGAGAACTAACCCTTTGTACCTAAACATGTCAAATATCTGCCTTTTACATATGAGGTGTGTGTGTGTGTGTGTGTGTGTGTGTGTGTTATACGTGAGGTGTGGTGCCTCAGTTGAGTTAGGATTTGAAACCCAACCTCACTCTGTGTGTGTGTGGTCTCCTCTCGCAAACATTCCTTCACCACTTTTATTAGGTCTCTTTTGCATCAAGTATCATTCTTTCTTCAGAAGCACATCAAGGATTCATTAGTTGTATGTTTGAAGATGCATTTCTGCACACCACTGTTGTACTGAGGTGTAATTTGGGCACTTGCTGCTTGCCTGTTAGTGTTGCTAGTCAATCTCGTCCTACTTCTTCCATTAACAAGTTGTTTTTAGGGAACTGCCACCAACTGGATGTTTATCGTGCCGTTATCTATAAATGACAGAAACCGTATTTGATGGAAATCCCAAGATACTTGTTTCTGAAATGCTGAAGCCATCTCATCTAGCAGCAACAATCATGTTTGGTTGAAAGTCACTTAGGTTGTGCATTTTATCAATGCTGATGCATAGCCACACTAACTCCATTAGTTGATCAACACTATATACATGTGGTATGTAGCTACCATAGCCAAGTATCATTTTAGTCAATGTAGATTTGAATAATTAAGGCCACCTACTCTTGCTGTATGCTCAGTCCTTAGAGCTCAGAAAGTAGTTACTATCACGTGGTTTTTCATCACTACCTGATACTCTCAATGTACCAGTACAATACCTGTTACAATGCCCATTCTTCATCTAAAGAAAGGAAAATTTTCTACCTCCCAATCAGGTTCATTACAAAATTTTACTAGACAGAATTCAAGAAAGCTGACTTGATAGGCATCATCTATTACACATCTGATGGTTCAGTGCCTAATGCTTTTTGTATGATATAGTGCTTAGAATTTAGCTAATGTCTTTATACCCATTACATAAAGGAAGGTTCATGGTGCAGGAGAGACTTAAATTTCCTGTTTTTTTTTTTTTTTTTTTTTTCCTGGTTTCTCTGCTTTTTTATGATTGTTTGCCATATTTGGTATCTCTAAACTATTGGTTGATTGAATTTTTGTCTATCCATTTTTCTTTTTTCAGCAACGATATATATAGTATCTTTCATATGCAGGTATACATGAAAACAATCCAAAGCAAGCTGAATAATTCATCAAATCATTAATACACCTTAACAAAAGTGACTCACAAATCTGAGTCATCTCCAATTATGTTGAATTTGCAGATGTAAAGCAGTACTTCACAAAGTTTATGTCCGTGTCACCATGTTTGGGCCAAAGAGAATAAACATGCTATAGATAAACTACTGAGCAACAGAATATTGCTTTACAAATAAAACCGTGGTTTCTTTTTCCAAGCTTTTGTACTAACCTCCCCCCAAAACTTACTCCACATTCCTGTGACCGCCAATCTACATTTTTTTAATGCTACCTACGGCTCATGTTCCCTGTGTTTCAGTAACTTATCTCCAGTTTCTTAGTGTCTCCCCTTACTTAATAGGAAAATATAGCTTATATATAAAATAATTACCACATCCATTTAGTATAACAGTGCTTTTGTTAAAAGTATTGAAAGAAATTGAATTTTGAATCAGAGGGTACATTTTATTATATTTATCCTAAATATGCTTTAATGCCCTTCTAAATAGTTTATATGCAAGTATATCTTTATATTGACCTTGAGATCTGGTCCATCTTCAGACTTTCTCAAATGCAGCTTCTGTATTGAAATTCTATTTCTCCTCAGTATCAGTTTAATAAATTTTGTGTTAAAGATGAGTATGGATTTTCACCTTAAAATATGTCACCAGCAAAACCATCCCTGATACAATTAAATCTTGTGTTGATGATGATTAATGGAGCAGTCCTGAGGCACATGTGGGGGGGGAATTAAAGCCAATTTTAAGACAGACTTTTTAAAGTATGTGCTTTTGAAAACACAGGGAACCGAAAAAAGAATAAGCTACCCTCAAAAAGATTTTATATTTTCGTGTTATAACCTGCAAATTGAAAGGATTAAAAAGGCATTGATTTGTCTTGATCTAAAACACACAACAAACCATATGAATGCAGTGAATCCATTTGAATTTGAATCAAACAATGCTTAAATCGCCAATCTGAAATGTCTTTATTGATTAAGTGTACACCCCTCCTATGCCAATACTTAGTGAAAGCACCTTTGGCAGAAACTATTACTACCAGGCATTTGAGAGAATATATAGAGGACACAGCTTTATTGTTATTATTGAATGATTAATGGACCAATATGGAAAAAAGAGGAAATTGGATCAGCTGCCCACACTGTAAAAAAAAATCTGTAATAGTTTTTTTCCTTTTTATTTTACAGAATTTTGCTGTATTTCAGAAATTTCTGGAAATGTCATAAAATTACAAAAATAGACTGTGAATTTACATGTCTAATGTAAAATAACTTGAATACATTGTAACTGTAAATTAACAGAATATATCCATATTTTAAAGGGAACATGCATTTTTTTAAAATATCAAATCAATTATAAAATACAATTTAAGTTTTAACATAGTTTCAGAAATATTTGCTTTTTTAGAAGAATTAATGAAAGTGTTGAATTAAACTTTAATAAGCCCACTGAAAATGTAGGCCTAACCTCTCCTTCACAACTGATGCTACTCTCACAGGAATCA
>JAACJT020003080.1:0-10575 GCA_009936485.2 Gymnarchus niloticus | reverse complement strand
GTTTCCTTGTCTTCCTTCCTCTGACCAGATGTCACACCAAGCACCTTTCTAGCTGTCTCCCTTACCACTTCTGCTGTGGTTGCCTAGCTGTCTGGTAAGTCTTCATTGCCACCCAGTGCCTGTCTTAACTCTTCCTTGAACTCCACTTTACAGTCTTAATTTTTCAACTTCCACCATTTGATCCTTGACTCTGCCATCACTGTTCTCCTCTTCTTGATCTCCAAAGTCATCCTACAGACCACCATCCTATGCTGCCTAACTACGCTTTCCCCTATCACTTTACAGTCTTCAATCTCCTTCAGACTGACCCTCCTGCATAGGATATAATCCACCTGTGTGCATCTACCTCCACTCTTGTACATCACCCTGTGTTCCTTCCTCTTCTTTAAATACGTATTCACCACAGCCATGTCCATCCTTTTTGCAAAATCCACTACCATCTGACCTTCTGCATTCCTCTCCTTGACACCATACCTACCCATCACCTCCTCATCCCTTCTTTACCCTTCACCAACATGCCCATTGAGATCCACTCCAATCGCCAATCTCTCTCCCTTAGGTACACTCTCCACCACTTCATCCAATTCACTCCAGAATCTTTCTCATCTATCTCACACCCAACTTGCAGGGCATATGCACTAACAGCATTCATCATCACACCTTCAATTTCCAGCTGCATACTCATCACTCTGTCCGACACTCTTTTCACCTCCAAAACACTCTTGGCATACTGTTCCTTCAGGATAACCCCCATGCCATTTCTCCTCCCATCCACACCATGGTAGAACAATTTGAACTCACCTCCGATACACCTGGCCTTGCTCCCCTTCCATTTGGTTTCCTGCAGGCACAGTATATCAACCTTCCTTCTCTCCATCATATCAGCTAGCTATCTCCCTTTACCAGTCATACTGCCAACATTCAAAGTTCCTACCCTCACTTCCACTCTCCTAACCTTCCTCCTCTCCTGCCTCTGGACACGCCTTCGCCCTCTTCTTTTTCTTTGGCTCCTTCGGCCAACAGTAGCCCAATTTCCAACAGCACCCTGTTGGCTGACAGTACTGGTGGCAGTCGGGCCTCGACTGATCTGGTATGGAAATCTGTTTTGTTGTCCGCATACTAGATTTGGCAAAAAATTTTACACTGGATGCCTTTCCTGACGTAACCCTCCCCATTTATCTGGGCTTGGGACCGGCACTAAGGAATACACTGGCTTGCGCACCCCCAGCGGCTGGGTTGTGACCCGTGTCTGTCTAAAAATGTAAAAACACCGGGACTATTAAAACTAAAGGTTTATTATACTGTGTTTACTTTCTGTTTGCACAGAGCAGTGTAATCAGACACCAACAATGCCCCTCACCTTTGAAGACCGATATTACTATTGTGAATGAAAATAAGAAGAGCAGCAGCCAGATTTGAGCTGCATGTCCATTCTGTAGTGTAGGGTAGCACGTGTACGGACTTTGGTCACCAGGCCCTCAATGAGAGACACGTACACCATGAGTTTACAATCAAAACAATACAAGGTTTGTTTTTGCTTGAACTTGCACAAGTTTCTGTAAACATTGCAAACAATATATTTACTTTTATGCTGCCTTGCAAAAGGTTTAAGGAAATCCAGCCATACCTGTAAGTTACACAGTAGAACGTTAAGTTAAGTTTGCTATCGGTTTGTAACTTTTGAGTGCTCTGTTGTGAAATCTGGTCATTTTGATGACTTGTGTCAGAACAGGAGCTGAGATGTGCTAATGATTGTTCGGCCTGCATTTCACTGCACTTTCTTCACCTACATTCATGCTACACTGTCATCTGCACACTTTATTAGGTAGTTTGCTTCCCTCAGGCTGAAAGATAACAAATGAAATGCTTGTGAAAGCTGAAGATCTAGAGACAGACAGTAAAAAATGACTGAAGGAGTTTTGCTGGCTCATCCACAGAGCTGCTGTCTTTCGGGTTCCGAGTAGTGAAGTAACAAATGAGGCTTCAAAACCTGTGGTGGGTGGAAGTATCGTGAACTAGCAATCGATGCTGTCTAATAGCTGTATTAATTGGAAGTTCAGTTTTCTCCCACCCACCATGGGTTTTGAAGCCTCATTTAGCATCAGCATTGATTGGTTAGTTCAGGAGAATCCCGCTCCCCTTGGGTTTTGAAGCTTCATTTGTCCCATCACTAGTTTGGAGGGCTGAACCTGTGTCGTTGTGGAGCAACTGATAGAAAATTTGTGCAACACTTAAGCCATATTGCTGTAAACTGTTTAAGCAATGTTGTAGAAAAGAGATTTCGTCATTTTTGTTTCTGCTGAGCTTCTATTAATATCTTGTGTAAATATGTGAAGCCCTCTGGTGGTCAGTTGGCAGATGGACCATCATTCCAGACAGGCAAAGCAAGTCCTTTCGCTCTGTAAAGATGGACTGCAACCTCAAGGCTCAGAAACAGCTCGAGATATTCATACCTTATGCTAAACCGCAGTTGTACTCTGGTGTGGAAAAGAGGATAAAAATCAGAATTTAATGAAGCAGGAAATGTATTGGGGACGATGCTCACCAGGCAAGGCTGTGCAAGCTCCCTGCAATCCTGCCACCTTTTCAGATCTGCAGCCAGCACCTGTCTTGTGTGACTGAAACACAGGTGCAGTGTGATTTATGTAGTAATTGCAGTGTTGTCTCCTTGGTGGAGCTTTGAAAAGTGCTGAGGGGGGTGAGGAGAGACAGGTAGATAAGGAACAGGAGATAAACACAGGGCTGGGCTCTCTATCAGTGCTCAAAGGACAAGTGATCCTTTACTCTGTCACCCTGAGGCCAACCTACACAATCACATCTATAACCAGCTGTCTGCCTTTGAGTGAGCAGCCTGATCTGCACGCCTCAGAAATACCACTCTAGGCTCTCATGGGCCTTTCCTGCTGAATGAAAACAGGCTGAGACATGCACATGTGCAGGACACCCTTAATGAACCATGGAAAGACATCGGCTGTATAACCAATGCGAGGTGTTCAGCCAGTCCATTTGTATTAATCCTAAACATTCTAACCATCAATGCTGATGTATAGCCAATAAGATTTGGTCTGCTCCCCCCACCTGTGTTTTCTTCTCCCCCTGATCATTTGGGTAATTAAATTCTTATGCTTTTTTAAATGTATGTGCTAAATAAGCATTGCCTTCATTCACTCCATACAGGACTTTGGGGGCTTAAAACAAAGCGGATGTTATCAATGTTGATCGCAATAAACAGCAGCTCCCACTATAATGTGCTCTTTCAGTTTAGGAAGCATGGTCGCTGGTTTCGTTATTACCCCCAATTTGTGTGTGGATACATACATTGATTTAAATGGTGTTGCCTGCAGTTGCTGTTTGTATTAATTAGCTGTTTATTAACTACAACTTCTGTTAGTTAAGGCAATTAGGGAGTTGGGTAGCATGGCAGCCTCATACCATTACGGTATGAAACCAGCCTCAGCTCTTAGTGTGCCCGCAACATACATCTCCATCCACAGTGAAAAGGCAGCTAGCTGTGCGGTCCCGGCACTTCTACATTTCCCATAATATGCTAGTGCTCTGGGACCGGCCCGGCATCGCCAAGTCTCTAATTTGACGAGCGGTAATTGGGAATGGATGTGAATTGTGAAATTTATGCATTGCTCAGCTTAATCTATTAATTGATTAAACAATGCAAGTGGTGACAAATGCACAGTTTCGCCTTTTCCTCTAAATCTCACCCACCATGAATAGCTCATTTTCACTTGAGGGAAATAAAGGTGGAGAGAGGACGTGAGATTAGCAGTGCTCTTGGATGCACCTCCCCAGTCCACTCAGAGCCAGGACTGGGGTACACCACCCTGGATGGCATACTAGTCCATCGCAAGGAACATTAAGAAACCCCAGTTAGTCTTTGGACTGTGGCCGGAAACTGGAGTACCCGGGCAGAACCTGCAAAGGGGCCGAGAGAACATGCAAACTCTACACATACAGCAGAGAAGGGGCTTTGAATCCCCAACCCTGAGATGTCAGGCTGCAAACTTAGCCCTGCCCCACCTAGATATATATATATGGTATATACTCAACTTAATCCAAAAAAACCACCATGGGATGTGAAAGCAATTTTTAATACCCCTGAAATTTGATTGATGTCTTTTCTGAGTTCATACCAAACCAGAAAGAATAATCAGCTTTACCAATTAATTGGATGATAGATTTTTATAGATTATTGGATAAAATTGTTTGGCTTCAAATGCGTGTTCATGTTCCCTGTCATCTAGGAAGATGACAGAGTTTGAGTGCCTCTTTTTGGACGCCTTACATGCCGAAACTATTTTTTTGGTTATTTTCAACAGCTGATCCTCCCCTTCTGGTACCAAACCGGCTGGTTTACAAAAGCGCACAGTTGGTGGGATGAACACCACAGGATTTTGTGTTAATTAGTATTATTGAGTGAAAATGTTTAAGGTCACAGATTAGTCAATACCATATTAATACCAGTAATAAATATATCACTAAACAGCAGATGTGACACATTGATGTTGCTAACTGTAATTTAAAAGATACCTCAGCTTTCCAAACAGTCTAACCAGATGTGATTTGTTATTGTAAATTTTCACTTGTTTAATAATGCACCCTCCAAACAATATTTAAACTATTTAATTAAGAAGTCTAAAACAACCCACATCTTTTGCATGTGGGTGTCGGCATTTCTACAAGAGAATACAGATGCAGAACTGTGTTCAAGCATCCCTGAAAGTCCCTGGCTGTGCCCTTGGTGATACCCTAAGATGCTGCTGAAGCAGTGGTCATCTTCATCTCACAACACTCAGTTTTCTCGCTCCAAGGAATTGGTGGGGGGTTGCAATTACATATTATTCTTATTATTATTGCGTAACTGTTTTTTATTTTTCTGCGTGTTACTGACGTATGGGGCTCAGTGTCGCTCCCAAGGGGCTACTACTGAGGATTGCACGCCACTCAAGGAGCCTCGCTGAAGCGTACATACAACTTCCGAATTAAAGAAAACGCGATGTCGATATTCTAGAATAATTTTTTTAAAAAGCGAAACATTTATACAAATGATTACGATAGGTAGGAATGACCTTATACGGTTTATGATACACTTTGTATATTATATACTCGTGGTTCAAAGTGCTGTAACTTCGTGTCAGGTAAAACAAATGATTAAATATACAAGTAAAACGTACTGCTTCCAGCACAAATAGACCAGCAAATGAATAGTTACAGTCACTTAATCGCCAATATCGTTCAAATATCAACGTAAACAGTTTGTCTTTATGTTAAACCGCACATTAGTTGGTAAACTAAAAACGAATCATATAAATAACTGTTTATTATCCAGCCGGCCGTCCTACAAACGCTTATTCAGTGCAGGGTCGCTAGGCGGGCATAAATACAAATGTCAGATTTGTGTATATGAATAATAAACTGTTCCACACATGCTGCTTAACGGTGTATCAAATATGCCGATCATGTTGCATAGTTTTATTTTGTATTGTATTCCTTGCCTCTTTGCTACACACACATACATTGTGTATATAAAACAAACGAATTGCCCTATATTTCGTTCAAAATTTGCAAACATAAAATATGCTTATATAGTGAAGGCGTTTGGTTAACTGACGGTGTAGCGTAATTTATCAGCGGGCCCAATTCGCTGTGCCGTGCTCAGACTGCCTGGGGCGCAGATGTTAAGGTGCGATGATACATTGTATTGTGATTATTCATCCCGCTTGTTTTTGGCCTCCTAACTTTTTTTGAGAAATTGTAAATTAACATTTTTATTTATTTATTTTTCGTGAGGAAATATAAATGAAGATTTTCGGAATTTTTTAACACTTTCACCAGATGGCGCTCAGTGCGTGCGAAATGCAGAACAACACTACATTAAAACAGTAATGGCAGATGACACCGTCCCAGGTACTAGTGTTATGCGAATCATGCATAGTATCATATGAAAAAAAAAATTATGGCGTTTTGGAACAACATGGTATATACAGAAGTTACATATTATTACTAATCTCTTGGTATTTCAGGATTTTCACCTTAATATGGTGGGTTCATTGATAGGCTTCTCCAGCACGTTTTAATTATTTAAAACACATTGTGACTATTCTCCAATGATGTTTTTTTACAAGATAGAATTTTAAAATAAGTAACCTCTGCATCCATGTCAAGCTAGAATCAAAAATTCCATGATGTGTACATGGCATAGTGGGGGATTTTGCATGGGTCATAATCCTTAAGAAAGTTAGTATTTTGTAAATGGAAGAATTTTTAGATTTGGAGACTCAATCCATGAGGATAAAGCTGAGGAGAATCTCTAGCAGAACATGGTGGAATCAGAATCAAGTCCTGCATGTTGTCTGCCTAGTGTGAGTAAGACTTCAGCTCAGTTCAAGTCTTACTGCTATATGGTGCACTGAAAATGGGATGGCAGTGTTTTCCTGGATGGCAAGGTGGTAATTGTTGTGATGCAGTCCAAAGACAAGCACTTAAGATCTGTGACACATATTTAAATGTCTAAGAGGAAATTCTCTGTGGCTGTCCCCTATCTGCTCCCTACAGAGAGAATAAAGTCAGCCCAGCAATACTGCTTTGCCTGTGGCTCTCTTTAGCCTTTTCCTTTTAATGTCAAGGCTTGCCATGCAGAAAATTGATTCTTGGTGATATGATTGAGCAACAGGGTCACTCAACATGAGAGAAGAACCAAGGAGATGATACTGGACAACTGCTCTTGAATATGTCTGTCTGAGAGCTGTGCAGATGAAGCATGTGGATGCAGGAGGCAGACGCCGGTGCAAACAGCTGGTTGGCTGGAGTTATAGTGCTGTGTGGGGATTGGCCAGGGAAACTGTGTTTCTGTCACCTGCTTTGATGACAAGGAGCACGATGGCTGCATTGCAGCTAGGTGGCCATCAGACTGATCTGGAAGTTGAAGAGGGAGTGACGGCAGACACTGGTAGACTGCACTTATAAGGAGGAAGGAAATAGCCACCACATAATACTATCCCGATATCTGTAAAAACATGTGTTTAAAACATTTTCCTCTCATCAAAGCTCCCTTCTTGGACCTGTGAAAAGGATTCTGGTCTGGCCCATCTCATGGTAATTCACCTGGCCCATGTTGGGTTAATGCCCCACGTGGACTCCGCATTAAATTTCGGGAAGACAAAGCCGGTGTGAGCTGGGAAGGTGGGCCGTTTGTCGCCGTGACGAGCCATATGTTCAACCATGACTCCAAGACCCAAATGTCACTTGGCGTTCCGCTCTCCGCTTCCCCTTTGTTTTCGAGGCATCTTGCCCTCTCCTCTCCTCTCCTTTGTGGCAGGTAAACCGCCCGCTTTTGTTTTGAAGCTGGGAAAGCCTCGGTAATGTCAGGCGGCACCTCAGTCTGCAGAGCAGCTGCCGTTCCATCACATGTCATTACGCTTGTATTAGATTTTCCGCATGGAAAATTGTTTGCACCTGTCGGAGCGTGTTTTTCCACTGCCCGTTCAGGGCTCATCATCACCACTTTATTTTTTTTTTTATCCCACCCCCCCAGTCAAAAACTCTCAAAACGATCCTTTTATACTGGGTAGCACGCTCACAACTCCTGTCAGAAGAAGAACTTTCCAACATTCATCAGAGAGGCCCACGGGGTAGTAGACAGTGCTCAGGGGAAGGGGAGCAGGGGACTGTGAGTAACCTGGGTGAGCGTGCACCACACACACCGGAAGGGATAACAGACGCAAACGCGTTCTCCACAAGGATCTCTGGATTTAAAAAGGGCGGAACGCGAGACTGCGATCGGCGATGCTCAGCGATTCACCACGGGCTGGGTGCTCAACCCAAAGTGCTTCAGAAAAACCGCAGCTGTTTAATATTTAGGTCACCTTGGGTGGCGCCATTTTGGGCACAAAGCGAATGAACGATAGTGAAATCTCGGATGTGTGCCGCCTCGGCACACTGCACACAGACAGACACCGTTGGCAGTGGAGAGATCGATGGGGGCTGCCTTTGTGAATATTTACTCGTTTTGAATGGGATGATCGCAGCGTGGTCTCGACGGGCAATCAGGCACATGACCGGTCAACAAAAAACAAAAACAGAGCAACCTATGGCTGTAACGTCTAAGAACTGCACTAATGTTACTGATATTTTTTAATTTTTTTGTTATAAAAAGAAAAAAATCAGTATAGTTATCTCCTGGCAGCACCTAATATTTCGCCAGCAGGAATTGATAAAACATGTCAACAGATCTATACATGCTTTTCCCATGTTCTCACACATTATCGTTAAAAATATACATTACATCAATGTAATGAAACCAATCCGTTTTATCCTGCGGTGTGACAGCAGGTAGTCTAGTCATTAAGGACTGACCTTGAAACTACATTTTGCTGGTTCAGTCCCCAGGAAGGCGTTGGCTGTGTTTACTTGATTGTTAAACGTACGAACCAAGACACAAACTATGGAACTTCGACTGTGCTTTACTGGTTTCATTTGTTAGAAAGGGAAAAAAAAAACAAAACTTCAATTCCAAGGAGGACGGAGCAGCCAGTGGATCTCTGCACGCTTCTTCCAAGGGCCGGCCTCTGAATAATCTAGGCGGTTTTATTATTTCAGAGGGGCGTCTCACCTTGCTGCGCATCCTGTGGCTGGAATTAGAAGATTGCTCGCACCAACTCATACCTCATGAGTTTAACTAGTTTAATGGGAAGAGGTCTGGGGAGAAAATAGCCGTTCAAGAAAGGCTGGTTCTACTGGGTTATACCACCAGTCATGCCGATGTTTACACAGCCCTATTACCACTTTTTATGACCGCTATTTTTGGCGACTGGTGAATGTTCTTATTTTATTTCTGGGAAAAGCGCCATAAATAGACTGTAAATGAATCATCCCAAATAACACGTAAGCAATTGTTTTTATAGTACAAAATGCTTTGAATAGCGAATATTAGAGTAGACTCTGGACTCTAACTTCAGTTTGAAAAACACCCTCAACGCAGTGTAGACAGTGTACTAACAAGCGGCCGGCTGTCGGCGAGTTACCATAAATGTGTCAGTTTTGAGAATTACCATCTTCGCCCGTTTTCTGTAACCACTGTTTACAGATAAACACGCCTCCAGTAAGCAGCGGCAACAGAGCTGAAGGAGCTGCCGCATGGCCAGTACTGTCGGCTCGGTTTGATCTACTGGAGGTGTCTAGCAGAAGCCTTTCACTTTGCGTGGCAGACGCTCAGAACAGTCGGCGGGCCTACAGCAGAGACAGAGCGTAAAATGGCCTTAAGCCATTTCTCTGGCAGGGAAGTATATTATGGGTATCCCCAATGAGCAGGCAGGGCTCCATAAGGTGGGGCACCATGGACCTGGCCCATCCAATCACGAGCTCGGCCCTGCCCAACCGCCACAGGTTTTAAAATAATATTAATGGAACAAGCGAGAAACCAGCTTGTTCAGGATCAGATTGGTCACATGTAAGTCAGACGTTCCATGGGGCACAGCCTTAGCAGGGTGACTCAGACACAAACTATTACTCTGTGAAAAGGACTTGCCTTTTCATATCTAAAATCAAAACCGGTGTCCACAGAGTCCTAGGAGGCTGGGAGGGCTGTGACACTTCTGATGCTGAACCTACTGACCAATCATGCGGTGGGTTGGAGCCTGCCAGGCATGACAGACACGCTGCTAGTTCTGTATAGTGTAATGAAACCCATGGGCTGGACACTACAAAGTTTCCCTTTTTTACCTGGGGTGGGTGTGGCATATACTGTGGTTACACTAGAGACACTGGGACAAGAACGGGGGGTGGGGGTATGGGTTGGCCCCAATTACTGACATGTGCTGGTCTTTCTCCGGCCCTAATTTTTGCTACATTAGGGCAAAAATGACATCCCCAGTAGTGACTTCCTGCCTAAACTGTCCTGTAAAAGTTAGGTTTTGCCAACATACCTCAACCCATAGAAAAATGTCCATTCCCTTAAAGCATTATTTTATAATGGTATATTTGTATAACATTTCCCTGTTCCTTACAGTTTATTCGAAATGTGCATTTTCCCCTTACTGCTTTTAAAAATAATACATGTAGGATTTTATTTCCAGAAAACACTGCATCATCAAAAAGACCCTACTTTATAATTTGACTAAACCTAAGCAAATGCAAAAATACAACCAATTTATTTTTGTACATAAAATACTTGTGATGACAATTAAAATGTTTCCATTAGATATTTAATGTCAGCCACCTTAAATACAGAGAGCAATCAGGAATCATAAATATGGAGGATAAAAATAGAGAGGAGACACAGGCTGCGAATAAGCTGGACAGTGTGGAGCTGGGGGGGGGGGGGGGGGCTGGGTGAAACCCGGGGAGCCCGGCAACTGGATCACCCGCCGAACCCCCCCCCGCGGGGAAGAAAACGAGACGGAAAAACCCCAAACCCACCCATAAAATGCCTCACACAAAACATACGGAGTTTACTGGATCAACTGAGAACAGCTTTATTATTGATACGTCACGTAAGACACGGACGCTTGCCTTTGCTTGTTTGAGGCCTCTATCGGTAATGTTCTCGAATGGAATCAAAACATA
>JAACJT020003079.1:0-10576 GCA_009936485.2 Gymnarchus niloticus | reverse complement strand
TCGTTTTAACGTGTAACTTTATGATAGTTTATTAAAGCCAAGTGGAGCTGTTCTCCTAACAAGTCGGTCGTTTTAACAGGTGAGTTGCTCATAGTCCTTCGTTTAATAAAATAAAATAAACTTGTCATTTTAATATTTGCTGCTTCCAGTGATGATCAGTAAAGCCGATGCAGATAAAACTTTCAGGTCCCTCCTTCCACCTAAAGTGATTTTGTCCATCGTTTCAGGCTATATTTGCTGATAAAAGAAGGTGTGAAATCAGACGTGTAACAGATACAGGAGACAGATTTGAAATAATGCTGTGGTCCTAATCTGAATGGGAAACGTATGGGATACATGCGGGTCATGTAACCATGTCTTTTATGATGTCCACGTTTGCATTATTTTGACAGACATGAGAAACTGTGGCATTTAGCAAAATGACATGGAAACTTCTGCATATTACTTCTGCATAATACTTCTGCTTCTTTAGTTTAAATGTGCGGCGTCCCTGCATATTTATAGATGTAGCATAATTTAGTTGTTTTTCACAGAATATTGCTGTCACACCAATTATAACTGATCTCGGGCAGAGAGCTTAAATATTCATACTTACCTGACGCTTGGCAGAATTAATTGCCAAATGTAACACTATATGCTTTCAGCCAGGTCACTAACAATTACGACGGTGATTTTGATTGAATGACCTCTTGAAAAATTAATATAGACATACAATGAGGCCACAATAAGAACAGTAATATGTGGTTATAATATATGTATTCCCCATTTTGTTTCTTTTTTTGTTTTTTTTTAAACTAAAAATGGGGGGAATCCAAGTTATAAAGCGCTGTTTCTTTTAGGAAAGTTTTCCCATATAGTCTCCTCCATCTGGATAATGAGTCTGCGTGTGTCCACTTTGGGCTGAGAGATGATTCCCTGCTGTGAAAAGGTCTTGACTTCTTTCCAGTGCTGACAATAAACCCTGCGAGAGGCAGCCGCAGACACATTTGATCATCTGGTAAATGCTCTCACCTTTCGCTCGCTGATCTCGGAGGACTGGATTGAATCAGCTGGTTTATAGTAAATAAATCAGGTTGGTTGTTTTATTCATTCCCAATTCTCATTTTGTCGTGGTGGCACCGAAACATACATATAGGGAGAATACTGACACAATATGGAAGAGATGAGAGGAAAAGGACAGGTGAGAAAACACAGTGTAGAAGTTTAAGAAACACCACAGAATGTTACAATTAAATATGCAGTATGGGATATCAATAAGGATGCAGGGATGCTTAGATATTCTGAAGCTTTTTGCTGTCGGTTCTTGGAATAAATTCTTAAGCTTCACCGCTCAAAATCTTTACAGTGCTGAGATCAGTAAGGCTTTGATCAGGTGTTACAGAAATGCTATTTGAAAATTGACACTTGCTGTTTTGATGATGCTGGCATCATGTTGACATTTTCATATTAACGCTACAGGCTCTAAAACAGGTGACTCTGAGGTCCAATGGACAGTGAAGAAACCTCTCATCAGCTGTGGTCAGCTCTCAGTTCCATCATGCGTTGCACCTCCATTCAGTTCGCTGTGTGTCGTCTCCCACAGGGGAGACCAAACTGGGAGAGGAAGACATGGAGGGGGTGGAGTCGAGGAAGGAACAGTGCAGGTGGAGGCTGGAGCAGCTTCTTGGGAGCGCTGGCGTGGGGTTCGAAGTTGAGTCGCCACCAGGCGCAGACAGTATCCGCACCGAGGACTTTGCGGCCCAGTTCCAAAAGCTGATGGTGAATCCCCTCACCCAGCAGGATGTGATGTGCGGAGGACCCTCAGGAGATGAAAGTCTGATGACCCCCAAGGAGCGAACACTAAGGGGCGATGTGTTCCACATACCTTACAATCAGAGCAAGAGTGTAGCCCCTTTTAAATCCCCCCTAACATTCATGGAGGGTGATTCCCACTCCACCGGAACAACTCGTGTAGCCCTCACAAAGTTCTCTCCGATTCACTCAGACCAGGTAGCGTGCCACCATCTGGTAGTCAATGTGAAAGAACCCCCTGCTACAGAAGAGAGTGATGGCACAGGAAACCCCAGGGACCTCCACCAGAGGGTTGTTTGTCCTAGGAGGTCGGGGACCCCTGGAAACCATGACCAGAATAATGTCATGGATGCTGACCCTGAATCAAACAGGCCTGTCATCTCATGCAGAGTTGCAGCCTGCCGTGGCTTGACCCCATTTGCAGATGTGACCTCTGACCTCTCACACAACCACACCCATTATTACAAATCCCCTCTTAGGGGTACAGACATTACCCACTGCACCTTACCTGGGTGCAAACTACAGGCTGGAGGGAGGGAGTACCCTGGGGATGCCTTTCCAGTAGAGAGGTTGTCGAGCAGCTCATCTCCTGTTGTGCAGAGCAGTGTGGTCTCCGCTGCGGTTGCAAGCAGGACGGGTGAGTTCCACAGACCCGGAGAATCCTCTGGTGTTGAGAGTTCGCCCACATGTTCATCACCTCTGCCTCATGTAAGAACCCTCTCTGCTTTTTCTGTTGTAGCTTTTGATCCTGGGCATCTCAGGAGCTGCAGTGAAGCTCTACAGTATCACCTCAATACCACACGAACCCAAGGAAAAGTGGATCACAAGGCCAAAAGGGGACTCGATCCAAACTGGTGTCTGGCAGGTACACACATTGGTTTACATCATCTTAATGTTGTGGAGTCATTGTGAGAATGCTGTATACACCGGGCTGGGAGTTGAATAGAGCTTGAAAAAGGCTTTAATTAGGCAAAGGCTGTCCTTTGCTTGATGCTGACACCTTTATTTGTCATGACAGGTGAATCAGTTACAGATTTACGAAACCATCTATCATCTTCTAACCATAAATGCTGGTCAGTTTTATATGGAGCCTAGGGCCTAAGACTGGGGTACATCCTGGATGGAATGCCAGGTCATCACAGGGCACAGACACACTCTGACTAATTTATATACACCAAGAGAACATCCAAACTCCACATACACAGAAGAAGCGGATTTCAGCCCCCCAGCCCTGGAGCTGTGAGCCACCAAGGCAGCCCATATAAGGGCTAATATTCCATATAAATTTACTGTATAACACACTCTAATGTGCAATATTTATTTATAACTGTGAATATTTTGTCAGTCATTCATATAAATTACAGTACAAGTCTGGGTTTTGGTGTGTAACTTAGTGGGTTAGGGCTCCCTGCTCACGCAAAGAAGGTTGTGGGTTCAAATCCTGTGATCAGTACAGTTATCACCGTTGAGTGCTTGAGTAAACCTTCAACTCAACTGTTCCAGGTTCGCTGGCGGCTCCCTGACCTGCTTTTTCACCCCATGCTCTTCTCACTCGTTGGTCACTTTGGACAAAAGTGTTTGCTAAATGATGATGAAGAAGAATGAAAAAGCCTAATTATTTTGACTCTGCTCCTCCTTTGTCACAGTTCCAGTGCCCCGCATTGATGCTCTGACTTTAGACAGCGACTTGGACTCAGCTCAAAAGGAGCAGGTCCCTGAACACCTCCGCGTCGCCTTTGACAACAGCGCAGGTACCCTCCACCGCCTTTGACAGCCAATCACAGCACCTCGGTCTCTTAGTCTGTGTCCCACCCAGTTACTTGGAAGATTTTCATGACTGAGAACCTTGTCTGATGGCAAATTGGAGCGGGTGTTCGTTGTCCCCCGCACCACAACCCTGCTGGCCAATACACTACACAGCCAAGTGCATCAAGACGGGTTACCTGAGCTCCAGCCAGAGTGGCCTGGACACTCATAGCCTGGGTCAAAGAGCCAGACTTGGCGAGTTTAAAGCAGAGACTGGCTAGTTAAACAGCACAGGGATACAGAACAGTGAGCAACAATCAGAGACACCATAGAGGATCCCTTGATTGTGATTGATTCTGTATTGGATTTTATCCCCCTGCTTCTGGTATAATGAATGTGCTCTCTATAGTTCAGTAACATCTGACCTCTTTTCCTGAAGGGACGGAGGTCGTGTTTTCTTCTTCTGTGCCAGCGCTCACGGGGGATGAGTCTGGTGGGGGGGCTTCACACGGAACCCGACCAATCCAAAAGTCGCATCCCGTCAGAAGGTTAGGCTCAATGAATCAGATCACCTGTCATAGTCACTTGGTCTCGTCACGTCTCGGGCCCGCTTTGGACGGAATGGACAGGCCATCAAAGAAATTTTCGTCCCGGGTGACGGTGATGAAAATCGCAGAAGACAGACAGTGAATGAATAATGAATTATAAATTATAATGCGATTACTTTGAACATCTGTCACTGCCTCCTTTTCATCCTCAGACTCTGTGCTTTGTCCGCTTGCATCAGGGTCCAACAGGAACTGTCATATGATGAAAAGGACAGTAATGGAGGGGACCCCGAGAGGCGGGGCCAGTGTAGCTTGCGTGTCCTTCCAGAACACGGCTCTCAGGAACTGAGGTCACAGAACTGCGCTCCCCTGGGAGAATGGGGCAAACAGGACGGCCGGGACAGTTTCTCCACTGTAAAAGCACACGTTTTGGTCTTAAATGCTCATTCATGGTGCCATTTTAATGGACTTGTTTCAAATCAAGGGAAAAGATGGGTTTTGCGGGATTGCATGAAATGTTACTGTCACTGCTTCCTCCAAAGGTGATTGATAGGCAGCTGAAAGGGACAACTTTGGACAGGCTACAACTATAGGGAGAACTTAGCACCCTTGATAGGGTTAGTTTGTTCCACTGTATTAGTGCTCCTCATTCCATCCATCCACTTATCCTGGTCAGGACTGCAGGGTTCCTGGAGCTTATCCCAGTCCATCAGACGGCACAAGGCTGGGCTGCATCCTGGACGGCATGCCGGTATATCAGAGCTCACGTGCAATAAAAATATACAGCAGTATCAATGTTCTCCCATAGAGGGCAGCATTCACTGTCTGCTGTTTTGCATTGCATTAGGAGTGTGTGGGAGGGAACGAGAGACTGGAACAGAAGAGAGCCCAGCTGCACAAAACAGAGCTGTCCCACAGTATCTTGCTGCGGCATAAGGAAGTAGGGAACCTCCCGCGGACGGACACACGCACACACTCAGCTTCTCTTTGGATGCAAGAATCCGCCAAACTAAAATAACAAAACACTAATTTTCAGGTTACAACTTCCTTCACTGACCAATGTTAGAAGACCATATTTCTCCTAGGAGTGTTTTGTATTGTTTACACCGTGACTGTTTTGTATTGTTTACACCGTGATATATCCTTCAATACTGACCACAGCCCTAGAAACAGCTTCATTAAAATATTACAATTTGCCTCCAGATCATCATTCCTGATGTATTCTTTCTGATCACTCTCTCATCTCCTAGCATGCCCTGCAGGAGCTCAAGTGTGTGTGGGCAACAGTGGACCGGGAAGGGAGGGAGGCCTGGGACCTGGGGGCCAACCTGAGGGAGAGGAGGCCGCAGGCGGATGTGGCCAGGTACCTGCCTGCTGCTCCAGGCCCGAATCTTTCACCGCAGCAGTGGTTAAGCCAGGTCTCTGCATGTGCCTGCAGGTCTCAGCTGCATTCTCTGCAACTCAAGACAGAGATCAGGGGTCGAGAGGAAGAGCTACCTGCACAGCCCAAGGCTGGAGAAACCGGCCTGGAGAAGATGCAGGTGGAGAAGACCTGTGCCTTCTGTTGGTGATTCCATGGTGACCGATGTGTACCTGTTAGGGTTTGTCAGGACCAAGATCAGCCGCGTGGACATGAGATTATCAAAAGAACCGAAAAAAGATATTCAGCAGTGAGAAAACGGCCTGACCACAGTCCAGTGGGCCCTTATATACCCCAAGCAATCAATCAGGACCAGCTGGGCATCACTGCTCAAAGGCAACCTGGATCCACCCTTTATTATTATCACTGCATTAATCAGTCATTGACTTCCTAGCAGTGCATGGCGTAAGGCCAGATTAATATTTGTCATTTAAGTACAGGTTGTACAGGCTCTTACTGCTAATTATTAATTCGAACCTGAGTAATGATTTCTGCAGAGGAAAGCACCTCAGAGCACCGCAGCCGCCCCCCCGTCGCACCTGAGCGCCCTGGAAAGAGAGGAGCTCGACAGGCAGCTGGACCGAGCCAAGACAGAGCTGTTTGCCCAGCAGCGCCAATTCAGAAACAAACTTGACTCGCTGCAGGAGGTGCGTTGGCTTCAGATCAGCAGACTGGTGTTTAAATGTTAGCACAGAGGCTCGGGGCTGTGGCACATTCCACTTCATTGGTTGTTTTTTTACTGTATTTAACAAATTCTGTGTACTGTGCCTGCATGACACACCTAGAAGGCTTTTTTTCAAATTGCCAAGACTCTTCCTGTGAAATATCTTATTTTTCTATCCCCCCAATTAGCCCCCAGATATTTTCAATTCATCAAGGCTTTTAATTTATCGTATTGTGTTTTGTGCTCATTACCTTGAGTATTTACATCCATGTGTATGAGGCAGCGCCTGGAGGAGGTGCAGCAGGAGCTCGACCTGCGTGTGGAGAGTGAGCAGATCCTTAGGGAGAGGTGCTCCCATCTGGAGGAACAGCTCAGACTCGCGCTGAGACAGCAGGATGGCCAGGAGGTCCAGATGGTATTCACGTCCCCTTAGGAACCCTCCATCGCCTGCCACTCCCTCTGGACAGATTATTCCTCTGTCTTCACCCAGCTTAGCCTCCTCCACCTCTCCCTTGGCACAGGCACCCAGCGAGTCAGAGCAGACCCTGGAGTCCCAGCTACAGGGGCTACGGGTGGAGTTAGAGGAGAAGGCTGGCTGGGCCGGGACACTGGAGCGCGTGGTGGCCCAGAAGGAACTTCAGCTGTTGGAGACGTGGGCAGAGATGCGGGCTCTGAGGGTGGAGCACTCGAGCAGGCTGAGGGAGACCTGGGAACGAGCCCAGAGAGAGAAGGTCAGACGACCAGATGGCTGACACAGCAGTGAAGCCACTAGTGATGTCATGCCAAGCATGTTTGGAGCTTGTGTAACTCTGTTAGCATACAGTATGAGCTCATTCACTGTAGATGCATTAGTGTCCTAGCACATTACAGTAATGACTCTTTCTACTGCAACGATGGCAGGTGGTAGACTGCACGTTAGCTGGGACAATAAAGAGTGTGCAATACACATGACCGCGTGTGACATTTTTTGAGACGGAAATCACATTGTGTGCTACAGTGATGATAGCGTTGGTAAGCACGTGTGAAAGTGTGGGGATTCTGTGTCATTGTGCATGTGCAGGTGTGATGGGGGGACTTTGTGTGTGATAGTGGTGACTGTGCGAGTGTCTCATGAGGGTCTTCCACCTGCAGGACCAGCACCTGGAGCTGCTGAAATCTGAGCAGATTTCCATCAGAGAACAGGAAGTTCAGGAGGTAAAGCCTCTGGCTCCCTCATGTGGTGGAACTATGTCATGGCAAAGGGTTTGAAGAGGGTGACTTTGAAGATCTCTTGGACTGTTTCTCATTTTAAGTTTATTTTTCTTAGTGCTGTGGTTATGCTCCAGCTTTATTTAAAGTGTATTTATGAGGGCCTTCATAACATTGTCTAAAATGTTATAATAGCCATAATAGCCATGATATAACAAAAATAAATGTTTATGGAACCTGTGAAAGGAAACAGTCAAATCTTTTGCTGTCATGCTTTGTTGCAATAAATGTTATGAGATGTACTGCTATCATAAACGGCTACGAGCTGTTGGGTTTACAGCAATGTTATGATGTTATTAAGGCTGTGTAAGGTGTAGTTAACAGAAGGCATAACTCATGCTCAGCATACCTTCATCTCTGCAGGCTCTCAGACAGGCCGAGGAGGAGAAACGGAAGGCCCTGAGTGAGCAGACCCTCACCTACACCCGGCACGTGGAGGCCTTAGAAGGCTGTGTGCAGGTCAGACTCACACAAGACAGACACACGCTCATTCAGAATGTGTGTGGAAAAGCTAGGAAGAAATGTCTCCCGGGTAACAGCCATGAAATAATCTTAAAATCAAAACATAGAGAGCGGGGGGGGGGTAAAGGATCACAATGGAAAAGGAAATGCTGAGGGTCCAAAATCAATGTGCATCGGGCCGTGAATCTGATCTATCTGTCTGTACCGTAGCCTCAATGCAGATGCCGCATGTATGTTCAGCCAATTCTGTTACAGTGTGACAAGTCCTAGTGTGACTTATAAAGTAACCAATGTCAAAGGTTAAGATCGTTATCTACTACTGCATGGATGGGTTTAGCACCACCTCAAGCAATCACCTCGCTGTAAGAACCCTGCGGATGATTGCGTCCTTGACCTCTGACAATGAATGGGGGGCGTTATGACTCAGAGCAGGTTAATCTGACCCTGAATCAGCTTGTGAGGTCATGATCCCATGTCTTTCTAGGTGAAAGAGGAGGAGTTAAGGAAGTTGAGAGAGGTCCAGGAACGGCGGCTGGAAGAGCTACAGATGAAGTCTCAGAGAATGGTAAGCAGTGAGGCACTCTGAGCAGCAACATTAAGGTCTAGTCAACCAGGGTTGTATGGCTGGGAGCCAGACTGTGAGTCAGGTCCACACCAGCAATGGGCTGTTAGACACAGAGTTGTGTCTTTATAACATTGTGGACGTGTTCCATTCATTTTTATGGGCCTAACCCTAATCCTAACTACGATAACCCTAACCCTTACCCAGCCCTAACCTTAACTGTAAGTAACCCAACTAAATTGAAGACCTTTGGCTCTTTTGGTGTTTTGATTGCATTCGCAGATTTTTATGAAACTGAGTTTTCCTTTGTGGGGACATGACAAATGCACCCCTTACTGTCCCAAGGTCCAGCAAGCCGTGGAACAGGAACAGAGGAAGTGGAATGCAGAGAAGCGGGAGCTCCAGAGGCAGTGTGGCCTGGCGGAGGAGAAGGTCCAGCAGGTGGTGAAGCAAGCAGAAGAGGAGGTGGAGAGAGAGAGGAGGAGCTACCTGAGCCAGCAGAACCGAATGATGGAGTCACAGCATGTGAGTGCTCATGGGAACAAAGTCAATCCCAGCAAAACATGGGCTGCCACAGTCATGGGAACACTGCCATGGTAACCTGTCTCCCACACCTTTACCAGGAAGCTGCTTTTATCTTCCCTTTCTCTGCTCCACCCTCCACCTTGATCTCTTTACGGTTCCCTTCCTATATCTAAAGCTACTTTCTAATTTCCGCCGCTTTCTTCATCCCTGTCGATGGCACAGTCCTTACCCCCTTAACTCCTCTCTTTATTGACATTCCAAGGTTCTCCAGCATTCATTACTCTGGATAAACAAATGAGGGTTTCGAACGTTAAAGAACGACAAATGGAACGCAGCGAGTAGCACGGTACACTGCCTTCTGTTCAGTTGTGATGCTTCATTACTATGCAGACTTCTTTTTCCACAGGGCATTATCTAATTCATCTTAACAGGCTATACTTACTGTAGGTCTCTTTCATAGCATTTCCATCTGTTGCAGCGAGTCCGGGAGCTGGAGGCTGAGTTATGGCATCTGCGGAAGGAGCAGGCGTCTGTGCTGAGCGAGACGCACAGGGCTCTCATGGAGGAGAAGCAGGCAGAGCTGCAGCAGCTGCACGGACATGCAGAGGTCCAACAGAGCCGCGTGAAGAGGGACAGTACTAGTGCAGTCACACATGACGCAAACGTCTTACAGAAGCTACATACTCAGGCTTACCTCGATTGGTATATAATTACATTGTGCAATAGTACATGGGTAGGTGCATTAACTGTGGAGTATGCCCTAACTTTTAAACTTTATTATTACTGGAAGCCAGCTGAATAAGCAGTTAATAAGAAAAGGTGATTTGAAAACTGCTCTCTAGTGGTGTGGAGTAGTATTGCCATGCTTTGGTATGATAAGACTGTAGGCATTTAATAACTGAACCAGGCTGCATATGATGTGATCGCAGGAGCGACAGAGGGAGGTATCCCAGCTTCAGAAGGCCCTGGAGCAGGCCGAGGCTGAGGCCAATGGCCTACGGGCAACACTGGTGGAGTCTGCACAGAGCCAGAAGGAGGAGGTAGAGAAGGTGGAGCAGCTGCACAGGAGCTGGGCTCTGGCCCTGAGGTCGGAGTGTCAGCGCTTGCAGGAGCTATTGGATCACACAGGGCCTTCAGAGGGCGCTGTTCACCTCCAGAGCAAGTAATGGAGGACATGCACTCACTCAGACCTGTGCTCAGATACTGTAAACTTCAGCAGTGCTGATTGTGGAGTGTGTGTGTGCAGTCTGCACTGTGCTGAGATGAGCTCTGATCAGTCCTACAGTGGCCCAGGCAGTACAAACATTGCGGGTGCTAGGAGATCAGCTCCACGTCTTCATTTCCCATCTGCGGCAGGAGCTGAACTCTCAGAGAGATGCCACACAACGGCTAGTGCGAGACAAGGTACAGCTGCCGAACGGCCCGGCGACCCAACAGATGTTAATATACGCCTTTGATGACATTTCTGCTGCCGAGGGGTGGACTGAGGAAAATTTCTCATTTTGGATTCAGGCGATGTGTTTTAGCCAATGATATTTTGTGTGTGTGTGTGTGTGTGTGTGTGTGTGTGTGTGTGTGTGTGTGTGTGTGTGTGTGTGTGTGTGTGTGTG
>JAACJT020003078.1:0-10581 GCA_009936485.2 Gymnarchus niloticus | reverse complement strand
AAAAAAAACGCTTTTTAGCCAAACATTAAAGAACAAACTGTTAGACCACCAGCAGGGAACGCGTTAGGAGAAGAAGCACTGCGGATGTCGAACCTCCTGGATAATTCACGAATGTGTATCTTTGGACCGCTGCATGGGTTACCCACAGACCAGGAATTGCCCGGTATGAGACGTCCCTTTTCGAGAGTCGTTCGGATGTCTGTCAGCTTCCTCTGTAATTACAGGTTGCTCAACAGGTGAATGGGCGAGTTTTATCACTCAGCACAGGATGCCAATGACAGACATGCCTTCTGCACTTTAAAGACGCCTTTGTATTATTCTGAAAATCAAGCGCTGCAGCTTAGCAGCTGTGGGTAAGCAAACAAAAACAACAACAAAAACGTTAAATAGCACATGGATGTGTAATACAATAAAATAACCCTTCCCTTCACGGCTGCCATTAAGATTCGGCAGTTATGCGAGGAAGCGATCCCAGGAAGCGAGGCAGTACGAGTGGAGGGGAACAACAACGACCGATAGATAAGAGCTTCATATATCCTCGAGGAACTGACAAAGGAAGGGATGTCAGTCCATCGCATGGCCAACGGACATGGAGTTGAGCTGAAAAGTTAACCACCTTTAAAAACAACATAAAACAGGAATGGCTAGCAAAAGCTTGTTTACGATTTGCCTTACAGTTACAGCTCTCTCCTTAGCACCCAGATCATTCCGGGCCCAGACCTACCAGCGGAGAAGAGTAATCTTCCATTTATAACGGTTATTAATTTTGCAGGCCTTCTGCCTCCGAAGCAGTACAAATAACGCGTGACCCATTCTACCCCGTGAGCGGAATCTTCCAGCTGAATCACGACGATGAGATATTAGAGCGTGTAAAGGGGCGAAACTCCCAGTAAAACTGTCTGCTGTGCATATATGAAATCAAACAAAATGATTCATATTGAGCGTATCCCCACTGTGCACTCGCTATGGGCTATAATCCTGTCTGTGGACTGACTGATAAAATGACATCACTAAGGTAGAGCGCTGCTCCCATAACATAATGTGCCCCTATGAAGTTCACCTTCACCTGATCGGTCACTTAGCCTGGCTGGCTGGAAGGTGGACATGCTTTCTCAGCACGATCCCCGTCGCCATCCATGAATGAATCCATGAATTCCTCCCAACTTTACGGTGAGACATCAGCATGTACTGTTTTCAGCTGCTTTAGTACCCCAATAGCTACTTCTTATGAAATTTTGATTCTGATTCTGGGAACGTCTTCTGAAAGAGAACCAGGAGTTATAAACATACAAAAACACACGTTTACATTCCTATCATTGTGAGAACCTCCCTTAATGCCACGTATTTATGATTCCTAACTTCAGGCCAAAAATATAAAAAAAACAAGGCAAAACTTTTTGGCACTATTTTTATAGTTAAATTTCAGTAAATAAATGCTTAATCTTAATTTCTCTCAATAAAATTGACCCGACATTGTTTAAATTTGTACCGTGTACCCGCTAACAGTAAAGACATATGCAATAACTTTTATGTGCATCCGTTTCTGTCTCATTTTCCCAATGAAACACGAGAGACCACATCTGTCTGTCATTGTTGCAAGGTTTAAAATGTTTATGGAAGTATTAGATGACATGGCTGGGGGATCCTGTGGACCAAATTCAATCAGAGACGTGTAAAAAGTTTCCAGTTTCCAGTTTCCAGTTTCCATATAGCTGCACCTTGTTGGTAAGACTTGGAACCCAGAACCAGCCGTTTCTAGACTTTTCTGTCGTCGCCTCAGCCATCCATCGTTCAAGGTGAAACCTGGCAGCCGTATCATTGTTTGTTCCCGGCTCAGCGTCTGAAAACCAGCTAGGATTTAAAACTGTTGCTCGGCGACGGGGGCGTAAATAAACAGATGGCCGTCACCTACTCCGCGGAAGCAGTGCCAGCGAAACAATTTAGGCTAATTACAGGAGCACCAGCAGGTGACGACGGCATGCGCACCTGCAATTAACGATCGCGGCACGTCCATCACGCGTCGGCTTTCTGATCGCGATACGCGGCTCTGAGGGTCACCGCCCAAACATCTGGACGGCAGCCCGATGATGATGTCATCTTCTTGGGATGCCGCCAAAGTATGCAGGAGAGATGATATATTAAGTCGAACGCATTGAAGATGATTAATGTCTGATTAATCATACAAATCCACACAGCTGTGGGAACGCCTTTCAGTGTCAGATGACTGGACCATTTTTAACTACAGGCCTGGGGGTGCATGATACTCGTCCAGTGAACATCAGGCCACCAATTATGCACCGATTCACAGGAATCGCTTTTAAAAGGGATTCAGCTATTCGTTTTTGGTTTATATAAAATTTGTTGTTTATAGAAACGTCATGTCACAGAAGACACACGCACACCCATTGACACACGCACACAATGGGTGTGCGTGTGTCTAATGGGTAACGGCGGGTGAGTGACACATGCTGGCAGCCCGAAACATATGGACACCCAAACGTGTCACCTGAAGGAGACCAAACTCAACCGATGACTTTTTACTAGTGAACAATTCCCCTCTCAGTTCTACATGCAAAACGAGGGTCGAACAAAAGCTGAACTTTTGTTTGCATTCTTTCAATACATACCGTGGAATTGCACCCTCCCCAATGGAGGTGCTTTCAGGGGCAGTACTGAAGTGAGATCTGACAGATGTAACAGAGATTTAACGGAGCATTAAGAGGCTGTGGGGATAAACAGGAGGATGACCGAGGGGAGAATGCAGAAACTCTTCTAGCAGTTACAAGAGAAAAAAAACAAGTTCTGGCAGGGTCCAAGTCCGCCTACCCTCCTGGGGCGTGTGAACATACTGGGGGCCAGAAAGGAGGATATAATGCAGCCAACTGACATTAACAGCCAAAGATGTTCAGGAGGTCACTGCCTCGACAGCGTTGGTCAAAGTCCTAGGACTCGCGGCCCGAGCTCAGCCGACATGAACGGAGAGAACCCAGAGGTGGCGAGACCATCCAGAAGCTGCTTCTGAGGCTGGAGTCGTGGGGTCCAACCTGAGGCGGCTGGTCTCCACGGTGATGAGGGCGGAGCTGGGCCACAACCTGCCAAGCCGGTTGAGAGCACATACGGAGGAAAGTGGTAGGTGTGGCAATCCGGTGGTCTGGGAACGCGGTTTCCGCCAACTCAAATCTAATTAAAGCTCATTTATGTCACTGTGTGTCACTTTTCTTTTCTGCAAAGGTTCCCACGGAACCATGAACCCCTCGGAGAGGATAAAACGGGAAAAAGTCCCCGACCAGTAGTGAGAAAATGTGAAAATGATTTTCTTAACCATCTCTGGTTTCTAAACAATGAAATCCATAAATAACGCTCCCACCCTTAGCGACAGATGGCTCCAAAAATATATGCAAACGCAAAATTTTTGGTTCGATCAAAGGGAAAAGGCGAATTACTACTTTAAGTAATAGTACTTTAGGGTTTTTGATCTGTAGCCACAAACCATCTCAGACTTTTTCCTGGAGGTGATGTTTTTGTGTTTTTTAGGAGCGTACCAGGCATGGAAATGTATACAACTTTGTCATTATCAAAGTTTCTTCCTCAGCTTCAAAATTTTAGCCATCGTGTTGAAAAACCAGCTTCAAATCAAACAGGCTGTCAGACTTAAAGCACTTCAACGCCTGTCTCGAGCAAAACGGAATTTGCCACCAAAAGTACGCCGTTTCGCTCTCACCCTTGAGCTACGGTTGAACACCGCAGGTGAGCCAGAGAGATCTGCGAGGAAGAGGTTTACTCTGGACGCTACACCTGTGTGGCGCACGCATGCAGGTGAGGGTGAAGGCCGCTGCTTTTCAGCAGTTCTTTCAAAGGGTACAATGATCCCTTTCTTTACCTGTCACCTGTCAGTCACACCATGCCAACCAATGGGATTAGCTGGCATGAAAATGTAATCAACTTGACTGAGTCATTCGGAAAAGAAAAAAATCAAATGAAAAACACAATGGCCTTCAGAGAAGACCAGAAAAACAAGAATGGAAATCTACGAACAAAGCTGGGGGATAAACTTAGTTACTTCTATTTAAAATAACTCTCTCGTGACCTGTAACTGATCTGGCTGCCTGTAACCTAATAGCTTATGTTATTATGAGTATTCTGTGTACAACATGAATATAAACAAAGCCTAATTCACAAAACAGAACCACATCACGTCTAGTATGTTTTATAATTATCGTCCTTGTCAGGTAAGCTTGGTATTAGATGTTAGTATGAAGAGCAGGTCAGGATAACGCAGCCTTAGTGCCGATTCAGGGAACCATGAAAGGTGTGGACAGACCCTGTTGCTGGGGCTGGTCGGGCCAATGGACTGTCAAAGTTTAATGGGAATGTGCATTTTTAGAATGATATGCTTAACACAATCTATATGCTTAGAAACTTGCAGAGTTTTTGATGTTTTGTTTTTATTTAATCGGGCTATTTCCTATATTAGGAATCTTTTCAAAGGTACAATGGAAGCTACCTAAAAGGCTCTTTTTATGACAGTTCGGTTGCTTCTTTGCAGTCCTGGCCCTCCAAAGGGGAGATACTGGGTTTTGCTGGTGGGTATGTGTGTGTTGGTTTGTACCATGTTTATATTATGTTGTGGGGACAAAGTGTCCACTAGAGGTAATAAAAACCTGACCTTTTTACCTCGTGGGGACATTTGCCATGATGTTGTTGCCGTGTTGTGAATGAATGCAATCAAAAACCAAAATAGCCAAAAGTCTTGTATTGTGTTGGGTTACTGATGGTTAAGGTTAGGGCTGGGTAAGGGTTAGGGTTTTTATAGTTAGGATTAGGGTTAGGCCCATATAAGTGAATCCAGAACGTCCCCAGAACGTTATAAAGATGTGTGTGGTGGTTGTGGCCTGATCGAGATGGCAGCCCAGTGACTGCAGCATTGGGAGGACGCTGTACCTCGAACCCTGGACAGTGTGCCCACACATGTCAGGAACAGGAGCTGACATGACAGGCCAGCGTGAAACATGACACATACCATCAACGTGCACGCATTGTTTTGAAACGATCGATCAGAACCAGAACGAGGACCACGTTCTCATGCTAAGTCACTGTGTGTACATAATCAGTCTGGGCTCAGTATTAAAGTACCATGCAAGCAGCATCGTAACAGATAAACAAAGAGATGTGACTCTGTAAACAAGCCATACAAAAGGCAGATTAGCTCAAAATGTAGACAATGCACCCCAAACGTGCAATCTGTCCGGCTTTGAGAAGAAGATGAAAAACAGGATGACAGAACGAAAGTCTAAATGCTTGAGGGGGAATTAACAAATTCAAAGCTAATTAACTCTATTTTGCTTTGGTAACAATTCCTGAGAGATTGGAAGGAGATATACTGTGTGTTTTCCTGTAAGACACCGAATGATGGAGGATTTTAACAGCCGCTTTTCAGAAATACTGAATATAATTTGATACCAGGACTGGTATGTGGCACAATTTAAGATCAGATGTACAGTGTTCACAGAGGCATATCGCAGTACAAACAGACATACAACACAGCATACCATTACCAGGCCACTTTCAATGCACCGGGAATGGTGCCACAAAGACTACCATTAAGGAACATGCAGAACTTCCAGAGATGGTTCTCAATAATTCTCAGGCAGGGTATAGAATGGAATCAAGGACATGTGTTTGAGAGCTTCAATTTGAGTCATTGATGAAAAGTGTGTTTCACTGCTGTGGCCTCAGGGGACCAGCAGAGGGCAGTGTGACAGGGTCTTTTCAGGCCAGGTATGGGGGTGGCGTCCTCGGGCATGATACCCAGGCTGTAGATCTACTGTTCCTCAGTAGAACAGTTCCTCCATCGCAACAGTAGATGGCAACATTGTGCTCTACGTAATATTTATTTTTTTACCCAGCTGCTATTTGGAAAAATAAGCCCAACATTTGTAAAAAAAGATAAAAGAGCAAACAGGGGTGTATGACCTTTAGTACAAAACTGAGATTGGAACTGGGTTTAATGGGATTAAGAAGGTCCATATCTCTCTTGCAGACCAACATAATTTACCGGTTGTGCTTGGATTGTGTGGCTCTGCATTTATTTATGTGACAATAAATTTCCCCCTTCCATTTTCTACCCCAGAAAACGTGGCACATTATTGCCACGCATTAATCTCACCCTCCCTTAACTGTGTACATTACATACCAATGACCGCAAAGTCTAGTTTTCTAATTTACACTAAATGTGATCCACCTATGAGCTTCTCCTGCTTGGGAAGCTGTCAACAAGAGACGTCAGTGAATTTCTGCTTCAGTGAATAATTTCTGTTTTCTATCTTCATCTTGTTCATGAAGGACTGAACTACTTCTGTAGTTGTGTGAATAGTTGCTATTCAGAGGATTAAAAAGCAAAGGCAGACAATAATTATATGAATATAATAGAGTTTGGGAAATGGATGGATAGTCTCCATCATTTCCAGGAAAATGAATGAATGAATAAATAACAATAACAACGACAATAATAATTAGGTGTAATTACAACAAACCATTACTTCTGCAGACACAGGATTACATACAGATGCAGATTTGACCCCAAAGTAACCCGGTATCTGCACGAAAAGGTTATCCGTGGAAAAGCGGTTAAGGACATTCTGACAATAGGAAGGCTGATGGTGCTGCTTCAAGAAGAAGCTCAGTCATTGCACCCTGAAGAGGAATACCTAAGCTGGAGCAGGCGAATAAAACAGCCGGCTCTTTAAATGGTGACACCTGTGAGTTGTTTGGGATGAAAAGGGTCGACGAAGCAAGAAAATTTGCGATGATAATACCGTTAGAGAATGTACAGCAGAGCAGAAGAACCCAGGCAGTTTAATAGACGCATAATAAACGTGTAACATAAAATGAAAATACGATCATGAGACTTGCTCGGGGATGGGGGGGGGGGGGGGGGAACTGAATCATGTGACACAGGGTTAGGAGGAAGGAACAGGGCCTATATTTGAGTACGAGAGTGAAGATGAGATTTGGTCAAACAGAGGCTCCAGAACGTTCAACGAGGCTTGGCGTTGGACATTCTGTCATAAAGCCAAGGTGATGTGACCCAATCCGCCGGGCACCGCGAGATGTCCCCATCTGACAGGTATGTATCGTATGTCCATCTTCGAACCGTTTATCCTGGTCAAGGTCACCAGACACTGGCAAACCAGTCATTTAAAGATATTTAAAGCAAGTCTTATGGGGACATTATCAGTAAGAAATGTTAAAATTTAATGGTCTAATAATCACTGAGGGAGACGAGCCAAGAAGTTTCTGGATGAAAAACCTTTGTTTTAACTCCAGCCTTTGTCAGCAGCTGCTCATACTGAGCTGGAGAGAGATGACAGAACTGAGCCCAGAAGCACTGCTCGCCAGTATCTGAGCAGAGCTTTGAATCTGTACGCCAAGACTACGGAGGCTGAGACCCTGCAGAACATTCTTTTATCGTCCAGCGATCGAGACAACAGGACCTTTCTTGCTGACGGAGCTGGGAGCTCTTGGGTTGATCTGGTAGGTCTTACATTCCCTCACCTCATCGTGTGAACCTCGGCTGCTTGGCAGGTGTTCTGGGTGAAGTGCATGCTGGGAACTCAGCGTCAGGGGTGGAGCGTTTCACATATGCACTTCCAGCAGACGCCCACGAGGAGACTGGAGGTTAATGCTAGAGTAGCCCTCCCTCCTTCACTCAGAAGTTGATGTGGTAACTTCTCAAATCACATGTGCTTGCTGCCAGGGGGACGCCTGCTAAAATAAGAGTAACTCAGCTGAATAGATGCATCGAACCGCAGTGTGCCAGAGGCGGCCACGCTGGCAAGGAGAAGGACAGTGGAGCGTGAAACGCTGCTGATGGGGGGCCTAATGGAAACGGAGCAGTGAGAGGCCCTCCCGCCGGCGAACCTTTGCTCATTTCCTGTTTGTTCTTGAGCTGAGTCGCTAAATGGATTTAGGAAGAGGAAGTCATTTAGCTCTGGGTCTCTTTCCTAGCCATCCTGCCTTTTAAAGTGGCTGCATGCTTGGGAACCGAAACACGTGCTGTCGGACTGAGGTAGTGAAAGGTTTTAAAAACACTGTCTCTTTAAGAGCCGAGTCACCATGGGCGATCTGCGATGACATCAAGAGCTCTGAGAACCTAAACCCATGCTGGTAACATGAATCTGTGCTCCAGGCCCTTTTAACGGGGATCCAGGAGTGTCCACACAGGACCCCTTCTGTAATAATATGTGATTAGTTCCCCAGGTTACCTATTTGGTCATGGGGCGGGTCTGAACAGTGAACTGGTTCCGTCACTCTAATAAAGTAGCAAAGTTAACTGCTGACCTGCGGTCGTGGAGGGGGCGGAGCATGCACTATGGGTTTCCATTCCCACAGTCTGATTAAGGCACTGCACTGGATAAAATGTTGAGCAAAAACTTGTGAATTAACCTTGGTAACAATGAGATCCACTTTTTGTTTACTTCCTGCTTCTACCTGCAGCCCAAACAAGCTACAAAATTGGCCCGTTTGTCCACCCCCGCTTTAGCCCATGTCTTTGGTCTCACCCCATTTGCTGCAGTTACCTTCTGTCACCAAAAGAGAGCAGCAGCGGACCATTACCATTCCGACTCTTGGCGCAAAACGGCAAAACCGAAAACGCTTCCCCACATTATTCTGCAAGCTTGACAAAGGATAATGAGAATGAGCAATGATGAAACCAGGTGTAACACCAGCACTGACAGGGGGCCGGGTCCTGCCCTTCTAGTGTCGGTATGCATCATGGGCTTAAGCGAATAATTGAAAAGGATCAGTCGTTTCTTCATCAAACATCGCTCCTTGATGTTTCTTACGTTTTTGAGAAAAATGCAATTCAGCTGGACAAGGAGCATTTTGTCAAAGTGAAACATGCACAATGCACATGGTTTGTTTGTTTGTTCACGTTTCTTTTCAACAGCCTTGCTTACTGAAAGTGGCTTTTAAATGGCAAATGGGCTGCCAGAGGAAACCCAAGGCTAGCCTGCAGGAGTTTATGGGCTGGTCCAGGATCAGATGGTCCTTGACCCCATCGTGAAGAGCATGTCCACATGTACAGTATATTCTGTGTATATTCACTGGTCCAGGATCAGATTATCCCTGCATATCCTGCTTGACTGTCCCCCACCTTCTCCTTCACTCAGCATTGCTTGACTCTTCTTACTGGCAGCTGATGTTTTTTGGTCAAGACTTTCTACTAAAAAATAATGATTTACTTCACTGTTTTAGGAAAATAACAGATTTAAAAATACTTATCTTATACCATCTTTTACAGCATGTGTTTGTCTGTGTGGAGTTCATGTTCCTTTAACGCTGCATGCAGCTGAATGCAATGAAGCATCATCCATCCATCCAATGAACATTAATCACACTGAGGTATTCAGCTATGCCTTGCTATGTCTTGGTGAGACTTAACAGTGAGACAGACCTTCCAGTCAAACTTCAAGGTGTTAACGCATGTAGCATGTACAGACCTTCCCAGAAGTTCTCGAATCGTGTCACTGGATCAGGTTGTGGGTTATAATCCAGCAAATGGCTGCCTATATGTTGACTGTAGGATCAAATCCCATCAGATGTCACCGTGAACCAGGTTTGAGAGCAACCCCAAAGCAGAAAACACTGTTGGGTCCCACAGGTGCCAGGCCTTGTTACAGTCAAAGAAAACATTTTCTATATTTTCTAGAAAACTTTGGTAGAACAGGAACAAAAAGTCAAAAGGAGATGTGTAAGTTCCGGAAATCTTCTCAGGCTGGTCCACAAAACCATGTTAACTGGTCTATGGCCAGTGTAATCTGAAGTTGTTACCCAACTCGTCAGCGTGGGCATCATCTAAATTGAGCTCTGTGTTGGAGGACCAGCTGATGAAAATTTACAGTGTCCCACAAGGTTTCAGATACCTGCAAGTCTTACAGGCTTTATGACAAATGAATTATGGATGCAAAAAGAAAGTTCGTCTCTCTCATTTGGTAAGATAACGCAGCTAATGTAAAAAAGGCAATCAGATTCCTATTTTTACCTCTTTTACAACAGAATCATCCTGGGAGACGTTCCAGTGTCACCACCACCCTGTGCTGGATACACATTTATGGATGGATGGATGGATGGATGGATGGATGAGTGTACAGCAGAATGTTTGCCAAAGTCACTGACTCAATGTGCAGTCTTCTGGAAGACATCCGCTCTCCAGGACAGCGAGTAAATGCACTCATCTGCTGGGCAGAGAGACACGATTCGGCCAGCCAATGTAACCAGATTACTAATTATTTCACCAGCTAACTTAATTGTTTTGGCAGGTGGCAGCACGGAAGATGTGGCCTAGGTGACAGCGTGACACCACAAACACTCATTTTATGGCACAGTCAGCAGTTCGGGAGCCAGTGAACTTGTCTGACTTTCCGATCGAAAATGGGAAGCACGTGTCTGCGGATGGAGACAGATTTGCTACACAGAGTGGCTTGGCATGGGGGGGGGGGGGGGTGGGTGTTTCTCGAAACGGTGTGTTTCTAGTCCCGGTTGGTTGCGTGGCGGTGGGGGGGGGGCGCCGTGTGGGGG
>JAACJT020003076.1:0-10586 GCA_009936485.2 Gymnarchus niloticus | reverse complement strand
TGTAAAGCGCTTTGTGACAGTGCTTCTTGTTAAAGGCGCTATATAAATAAAATTGAATTGAATTGAATTGAATTGAACATTCAATTGAACATGATTGGTCACAGTGGGCCATAATGCAGTTTAAATTGCATTGATTTAATATTCTTGGTTTATGCAATCTCTGACCTTACCTCAAAAAATGTGAGGCATTACATGGCTGAATTCTGCTGTACTCACAGGATAATTTGCATTCGTGTCATCCCTCTGACTTTCAGTTTTCTAATAATTTTGCCTCCTGCCGTCCTCCTGATGGCACATTTTCTGTTGGAGATCCTGTCCTTGGAAAACACTCGCACCTCCTGTGCTTCTGCTCCTGCTGCATAGCTTTAGGTCTCCGCAGCTTCGCTGTCCCGCCAACTAAGATTAGATGGGTGAGATAAAATGAAAAGAAATGTAGGCCAATCAGATAAAACGAGACTCTTCACAAAACCGAGCTGTATGCCTGGAGGACCAGTAGGAAACCATCACTCAAAATAGGTCGTCTTAAAGTCGGCATGGCAACGACGCAGCTGAGTGATCCTGCAAAAATACGGCATAAAGGCATTGTGGTCAGATGGAACTTCTTAGTCTAAATGCCAAGTGTTACATATGGAGTAGAACCAAAATGGCCCACAGAGTAACAGGCACACAGCAGGGTTGCTCAGTGGCTGTTCCTACAGGCCACAGTATATGTTAGCTAGCAGGTAATTGTTTCTGTTCAAAGGTGAAAAAGAAAGCTGCGGTCACTTCGGATCATATGTGTAAGACCTAATAGTGCTGACAAATCTGCGTCTGCGAATTACTTAAGCAAAGTCAAGCATTTGGTTTCAAAATGGCTGATTATAGCTTAACAGGGATATTGGTTGGACTGCAAGCCCACAAAATAGTCTGTAAGGACATGAGCTGTGTAGGTCTGTCGTTACTGAGAGTCTTTCAGTAAGGGTGTATTCCTAAAGACTGGCATCTCTGTCTACAGCCAAGGAAACTAATATTTACTTTACACTCTGCCGTATTAATGGAATGTCAGTTTTTACTTTGCGGTTACTTATTCACTGAAGCTGACTGTATCCTTAGACAGGGGCCATAGATACCGACCTGATATTCTTACATTCTGATTGTATCTCTTCTTACAGAAGCTGGCCGTATCCTTAGAGACGATCTGTAAATACCGAGCTGATATTCTTAGATACTGAGTGTATCTCTTCTTACTGAAGCTGACTGTATCCTTAGACAGGGGCCATAGATACCGACCTGATATTCTTACATTCTGATTGTATCTCTTCTTACTGAAGCTGGCCGTATCCTTGGAGACGATCTGTAAATACCGAGCTGATATTCTTAGGTACTGACCATATTTCTTCTTTCTGAAGCTGGCTATATCATTAGAAATCCTGTGAATAAACACTAAAATTTAAGAAAAAAAGTAGCATGCATCAGATTTTACGTTCACAAAATGAGGAGAAAGCCGATTAGCTTTAAAGTTTCTTGGGTTACGTAGGTTTGCCCTTTAAAGCTAAATGGGGCAAAGGGAACCTTTCCCTTGGCTAATAAAACTGAATCCCCTTCCCCCACACTCATAGCCCACACACCAGTAGTTGCCCACCATGTGACCGGACGTTATGTCGGAAAAAGAGCTCGCTTTGTGCCTCAGCTCTCTACATCTAATACTCAGGTCACATCATTCATGGGCTGATTCAGCACCTATCTGGCAAAATGTGTAATGGGGCCCATTCACAACATACAGCAGCATGTCAGAACAAGGAACAAACCCAGAGAGTTTGCCAAGTTAGACAAAACACCCATTTGCGATCCCCGAACAAACAGACGCTGTTTCCGTTGTAATCCCAGTTGACTTATATTCCTTTTGCGTAGCGTGGCCTCATCCGTTAAGTCATACATTTTGGCAGAAATTAAATATAATTACATGCCAGTGACCCATGGCTGTGAGTCCTATGATGAATCACTGTTTGATATTACGTATTACATAATTGCCATTGGGATAGCATGGATTTAGCTGATTGTCAAGGCTACGTTCCCTGTTCAGTCTTGTTAATGTATAAATATTATTTCAGGAAGGGTGGAATAAATAGATGAATAGGCAGATGCCCAATAACTCACACTCGGACTGGAGTTCCCATGCACCTCTTTTGTTTCTAGATTCACACGACACATCTGTAAAGAATAGGAGTCAGCATCCGGTTTCATCCTAACCAAGCATAATGAAAAGCTTCCCGCTGACTCTTTTATCATCGGTCATCACCTGTTAACATATAAGCACCACGCATGTAATGCGGTTTGCCGTCACGATCTGGTTTTGCAGCTGGACGTTTCTCTGCAGCACATCTGGTCATGTGCTGTACTCAGGCCTGTGCCAGGTCTCCTGGGGTCCGATCCAGGAACCCTTAGGCCAATATCCTAATCGCTACATTCCTCATTGGCTTTTTAAATTTCACGCAAGCCTGGGGTGGTCCTGGAATAATTTTTGATTAGATTTCCTTATACCGATATAAAACACACAAAAAATTCAGAAGACAAGACTGGAAAAAGAAAAATCGAACCCAGTTTTTTGCGTATGCCGGAACTTTGATTTTGTTTTGGCTGGTATGTAGAACGCTCGGTGGCGCACCAGTACCTGAAGCTGAGCATCTATGAAGGAATGTGCGTGGAACACTGGAGCGATTGCATACAGTGAGAGTGGCCAACGCGGCGAATGGCTGGACAAAGCCGGTGATGGAATGATATACAGTTGAACAGCTTCCAGCCAGGTGTTTGGGAGGAAACAAACAAAGGCGCCGTATGCAAAAATAGAACAAACCACAAGCGGAATAAAACCAGTCAGAAAGGGGAAAATAATGTGTTCAACTATTTTCATCCCTCTGAAGGCCTTCTGAACAAGTAGGAGCACGCAAATAAATAGCTAGTCGATGAACAACGGACACGCGATACTGCAGTGAACAAGCAGCACAGACATTTCAATCGACATAAAGCACACGTCCGAATAACATTGCGGTAGTGTGGTGTCGTACCTTATTCCGTGAACGACGTGGGAACTGTTTTCAGGTTTGGATATTGCAGGAGGGAACTCAAAACTATTATGAGAGGAAGCACCAGGAGTTAACAAGCTCTACTGGCCGTATGCATAGCCAGTTAGCCTCCATCATCTACAGTAAAGAACAGAAGGATCGGGTTGGAGAAGTTTGTTTCGGCTAATTTGCGGAGTTTTTCTGATTTGTGTGGTCCTTCCATTCTTTAGATGGTCACGTTCCTGTGTTGTGGCCTTTCGCCACAGTTTATCTCAGGCTAGGAAACCCCTGCCTGTCCATCAACACTAAGTAACCAAGTACCCATAGGTCTGGGAACAGAAGCCCCGTCTTTCACAGCTCTGAAATTCATAACGTGCTTGGATTTGTTACTCAGGCTTGCCCATTGCTAACTTTGAGTGTGACATGGCACACCATCCAGGTTTATTGATCGACGACAAACGTGGAAGAAGACTCAAGCATCCATCTGTCCATTTTCCAACAACTTATCCTGGTTATGTTATGGGGGACCTGGAGCCTGTTCCTGGCAGCATAGGGCGCAAGGCTGGGCCACACCCTGGACGGGATGCCTGTCCATCATAGAGCAGATACACACACACAGTTTCACACACATACACTCGACGGGCAATTCAGACATACCAGTTAGCCTAATGGTGCATCTTTGGACTGCGGGAGGAAATCTGCACGACGCGGGAAGAACTTGCAAACTCCACACGAGCAGAGTGGAGGTGAAAAAACCTAAACACACAAACCTAAAAATGTAAACACCGGATGAGAGCCGGTTATGAGTTCTTGCCATCTTACCAGTGCTGGAAGCCAATTTGAAACGAACGTCTGAAGCTCCGATGTCAATGGAAGCTACATGCATGTTGAAGAAACTGCTTCCCAATCCTGGATGGTGTAATGTGCTTGTGGTGTGGAAGAGCAGGGACAGGTGTTCAGGATGGGTGAAGCCATATAGTCAAGTCAGTGTCCTCACTGGGGAAAGCTGGTGTACTGGGACACACCACCTCGAGTCGTCTCAAGATTTATAACATTTCAATCTGACAAAGACCACCGAATGCCACGGGTGCTTTAATTTGTTAAACACAAAACAATCACATACACAGCAAAGAGATTTTTGTCCATGTGACAATGATACGTGCAAGACGGCCCTTCTCTCGGTCGCATCCTGTTTTGCTGTTTTGCTGCCTTTTTATTCTGTTTATCCTCTCCATCCTGTGTTTTATGAAACACTGTGGTTGTTATGGTGACCAAGGTTTTTCCAGTTTCCACCCTCTGGTGACCGAAACAATACGTGTCTTTGTGAGCGATTCACCAAAGCCTCGAAGAGTGGGAGGATCTCATACGCCTGTTAGACCTGAAGGAAAAAGGTGAAGGAGCATTTTCTGGTGCAAGAGGTGTTCGGTCCAGAGCAAATACAATTCTAAGGAAAAACAAGTAAATAACATCCAAATGAACATTTATCCGCTGTATTTGTGCGATTTAATGCATGCAGTTGCTAATATTATAAAATATGAGTGTTTTACATGGGTCAATTTGAATTTTATTATGCACATCATAATTATATTCACGGTAGAAGTTTAAAGCGATGTATTCCAACTCTATCCTAAACCTAAGCTTATAAATAACATATGTAGGTAACGGACACCACATTAGCAGCTCACAGCGTCCCTCAAACTGAGATGCTCCATATTCACGATTACCGTCAGCCTGATAGTGACAGACACGGTCCATTCACGGACTTCGAGCCAAAGAAAGCACTCCAGTATGTCACAGCATTGACGTGGAAAGAGATGCATCAAAGGACGAAGGTTTTGAATGAATTCTGAACGCATTCATATGCTTTCGGAAAATGCATAGCAGCCTTGCAGACTACATGTGTGGGGTTGGCGACGGTTCTTTCAAACATAGACACCTGATGAATACCTCCAGATATTTAAATCAGTCGGCTAAAACGTTAGATTCTTAAGACTGTGTGTCAGTACCACTCCACACCTGTTAAGAGCTGACCATAACCAGGTCAATACTAATAACACTTTTTCTTTAATCAAATCTTATCCAAGCTCGGCTTGCTCAAGCTCAATAAAATCTTTTGTTTTTCCGCACTGCACTAGTTGTAACGTAGCTGCACTTCAGAGCGCAACACTAATTCTCGACCTTAACTATCGTTTCTAAAGTGCGTTACTGTGTTTGCGTGGTGTTCATCGGCGGCCTGAGAGTGACTTATCTTTAGGCATCCAGAGAGAGGGGCTCCTTTCCATTGTTAGCCCAGCCATCCTCCAGCGGCTTTCTGTTGCCGCGGCTGTCCTTTTCCTGGCAATATAGTGCACAACGCAGGGGAACACCCTGGATAGGATGCCTGTCCATCTCAGGGCGCAAACATTCCCACACGGGATCATACACCATGCACCATTTAGACATGCCGATTAGTCTCATTGCAGGTTTTTGGATTGCAGGAAGAAACTAGAAGAAGCCCATGTGAGACAGGGAGAACGGGAAAAATCCACACACACAGACAGGGCAAGTGTGGGATTCAAACCCCCAACCCGAAGGTGTGAGGTGTGTGCGTGTGTGTATCGATCCCTAGCCGATAGACTCCTTGTTAAAAAGGTCAGCATCTTGCCAGTATTACACTGGTCTTGTGATACTGCCTAGCAGCAAATTAGCAATCGCTTGTACCAATCTATCACATTCGTTGTCCTCTTGGGGTTGATTTATGACTGGTCAAAACAGTTGTCTATTTATTCAATAACTGTTTGACCACCACCGTTGTGCCTTGTCATGTTTACCGTGACAATTGGCAAGTAGAATCCATGAGTGGCATGGATAACTGTGAAAATAAACTGAAAAATGAGGCACCTTCATCGTGACGTGTTCTTACCAGACAGCCTGTGGCTACTGTAATCAAGGAACGGCGGCTAAAGTTAATTTCAGTGTGATTGGGTTTATTACACGCCACCCTCACCGCACTCTGTACTTCAACTTTTTATCCAGCCATTTGGTAAATATTATATAAAATACAAGTAAAATCATTCCACAATATTCAAAATTACGTCTGGCTTGCTGGAAGGACTGCTGCTGAAATTTTCCTGTAGTTTGACTGCCGAAAATAGACACGTTTTAATTAAATGCAATAGAACTGTAATTTTGTCTTTGCCTAACTGGTATTGAGTACTGAGTTATCATGGAAACCGAAACTAGCTTCAACATCATTACATCAACACGATGACAGTAAAAAATGACGTATGGCTTATTTGTTGGAGATTCCTGGGAGTGTCACGTTCTTTAATTGATCTGTGAGTTCTGTTTCCTTTAAAGAATAGCAAGCATTGTTGAAAAAAACTTTAATTAGTTATTTATTAATTATTCCTATAATAGTCCCTTAAATACACATTTAAACTCCCGCCAAATTGAACAGCACGGTGATAAGAGACACAGCTCAATGGGAGCTTTGTGTAAACGGCTCTCTTACGTAACAATTGGATGACACTTGTGAGACTCTTTCCAGAATGTTTAGATTTCTGGTGCATTAGAAATGCATGCCGTAATTGTCAGTCAGGTCTACTGATGGGCAAACTTTCACTTTTGGCAGACTACTACTTTTACAGGGATTCTACTAATCGCTGACCCACTTTATATCTACAAAAATATAGGATGAATTCCAGAGCAAGTAAACACTTCAAATATTCAACCAGCACAGCATGGTGTATTTGTCTTATATGAGGAAGTGAAGGAAAACGCAAAGCGCTTAAAAAGCTGGAATTCCAGTTTGGGGGAAAGTTTATACTGCTTGATTAATCAGGGCTTTATCCGGAACAAAGGCCAACCTGCAACATGATGTTACACTCGTACTCCTAATGATGAGAAGTAGGAGGAGTAAGGAGACACTTCTCGGGTCTGCTGTTTTGCAAGCGTCAAGCTCTCTCATTTATTTATACTTTGCGTAAATTTCAGCCCGAGAAATGCGCTCGTCAAAGGAAAAAAAAAGTAGGCAAAAATCTGAATTATCAAACGTAGTACGCACACATTTCTAAGTAATTTTCCCTTAATAAATCAGAAGTGCTACGTAAGTGTGTGTCTGAGAGGCTGCCCAGTCAATGCCCACAAATAACAATAAACAGTCAATGCAAATGAACTTCCCGCTCATATAATATGCAAATCAAGCCCTTCTGGTTAGTAAGTCTGACGATGACGAGTGACGACCGCCGAGACTAAGTTTAATTTAGAACTGTGCAAGGTAGAGGTCCTACTGTTGCAGGTCAAGACATGACAAAATGTTATGGTTGGGGGCCAAAGTACAGGTTTCACGAACAAGAAACAGTGACGTTGCTGACATCCGCTTACTGTACATGCACACAGTAATGCAAAACAGATTCATAGGGTAAGTACGTGTTGCTTCAGAGCAGCCAGGATGCTAAGCCTAGGAGTATTTTGCGCTAAGCATTATAGACGGGCATATCTCACTCTTTTAGGAAACATGTATCCTAGTCACCTGACTACTTCCTCCATTACTGTCGTCCACCTGACTGTTCTCCAACGTCGTCGTTCTATATTTGTTTCATATTTGTATTAATGAACTTGTCCAGCCCGGTGCCGGCCAGAGGGTGATGGGCTTCCCCCTTGAGTCTGGTGCCTCCCAAGGTTTCTTCCTCTCGAGGGAGTTTTTCCTTGCCACTGTCACCTTTGGCTTACCCTCTGGGGACCCTGAGCCCGGGACCATGTAGAGCGCTTTGTGATAATGCTCGGTGTTAAAGGCACTATATGAATAAAATTGAAATGAAAACATTTAATTGAACATACAGTAGGTAACTGCTTCTTGAGATGTTTATTTTTGTAAAAGGGACTTTGTGGAAAAGTTGCAAAACATCTACTTATTTACCAGTATCTTATCTATTATTAACTTGCCTGCTAATTCTCGTTAAAAGACAAGCAACTGGAATGTAGACTGTCAGCTTAAGATGCAGATGTTTATCACAATGTAAAATTAATGTTAAACTTCAATGGGATAACCCGGTTAAATAAAGTTCAATAATAATAAAAATTCATGCAAGAAATTGCCAGAAACTTGAAGCAAAAAACTCAAAATTGTGCAAAATCATTGTTCTCCCCCTCCTATTGGTATGGTGAATCACACAATGCTGGTGTTTCGAACTTTGGCTAGTTCAGGCATCTTTTTATGCTTCCCTCCAGCTATCTGCCTCTGATTCTCGGAGAGATGTGATGTTGTGGCGTGGGGGTGGGAAAAACTCAGTCTTGTTGCTCCCTTTCAAACCTGTAACAGAGCTTGTTCAGTTGATTGGTAATTTGATGGTTATCCGTTGAGTGAGGGTTCTCCTCAGTTTGCAATGTCCTGCAAACCTTTCCACATTGAGACTGGATCTTTATACGCGAGCTTGTCTTTCAGCCTCTCGGAGTATTTCCGCTTTGTATCTATGATTCTCCTTTCTAATGTGTACTCAAGATTCATGAGATTAAAGATTCAGTACCTGGCCTGCCTACGCCAAGTTTTGTCCGCTGTTGTCTGAGTTTCCTCTTTGTTTTTTCCAAAGTTGTGTGAGCTCGGCCTTAAACCGGGGCTTTTTGTTTCTTTACGTTTTTCTTTTCTTTATCGGGATGCATGAATCTTCCCAGCCACTTGCATGATGCCAGAGTGTCAGCATTTTGATCTAAGGTTCCACTTGTCTCCTTAGAGACACTCCAGCCTGTGGGACAAAAATAGTCCTGTAATTCTGTTATGGCTTCAGCGTTCCAGCTTTTCACGGAACATTGTCAAGGGTTTTCAGGATTTCAGTTTCTGTTTACAGCTTGGTTTCAGGAGGATCATAATGCATTTGGAGTGCCCACAAGGCGAACGGCTAGAGGGAAGAGCGATAAGTATTTTTAAAGGTCGCACTGTAACATCGGTCTTTACGTTGGCTTTCATTAACTTGAAAGCACATTCGCCATCCTTTTGACTTGCTTGTAAGGTCCGTGTTCTGATCTGATCTGGAGACCTGGAAGCCTGGTAGCATTAATATGCTGCCTAGTATGGCATCACACAGCCAAGGCTCCGCAAAGCACAAGGTGGTGGAAAGTGGCATGTAATGGGGGAGTCTCTGGTTGTAACGTCTCTTTTGGGTCATCATTTCCATCAGGTATAGAGAGAGGAATATGTTGTATTGTGATAGAATCCCCCCAATTATCTTGGCTGTTCTTACAGTTGTTCTGGGGCTTTCAGTTTACGCTTTTTAATTTTAAAGCACATCTTTTCGTATTTCTGTTTTAGGCTGAACTTGACCTATCCATTTAGTCAATAGTACAGTGCCTTGTATTCTGTATGTTTCTTTACCCCATTTATGATTAATTTTTGCACAATTCTTTTAAGCTTTGTTACAGGGGTGTGGGCTCAGTATGAAAGTTGGCCAACGAAACGATGTCCCTGCCTCTCCGACCGAAATCTACGCCTACCTCCACTAGGTGATTTGGGCATTCGGCAATTTTGAAAAATAACTCTCCTCTGCCTTCATCTTCAGTTGTCTAGTGGTGACTTCAGGCTGCGAGACACCAGATCATTGGATCCAGTTCAGGTCAAACTGGAGGATGAGCTTGGTGAAGTATGTCAGTATGTGTAGGACTCTCTTTGGCCTTGGGGCGTTTGTGTTTCTCTGACAGCCAGAACCTTTCTGTGGTTTGGTCCAATCCCATGTTGACTATGGTAAAGTCTATGCACTCGTGTCATTTAATTTGCTGAACCTCAAGCAGGCCTGTTTTAGCTCTTGCTAATGCCAAATCTTTTGTCCCATTCCTCCTTGCCTTGTTCTTCGGGTCAGTAAATCCCCAAAGAGTCGCCATAATTGCTTGCAGAACACTTTTTCAGTTACAATTTACACCCAAAGGGAGCCTAAGGAATCTTGTGCCTCCCAGATGTTGTGATGGAGGTTACTGGATTCAAAGTGCAAAAACACGTCGGTTGTCCTGGACTCACTGACTGTAACTCCTATCTAGCTTATAAATAACAGTCAGCAAAGATGGGAGTCCCTGCGGTCATTTTTGTTTCTGTCTCTGTGGCAAAATGTCAGAGAACTTTGGTGCAAATTTTATTTTATGCTCCTTTTAAAATAATGCTCGGATTCCTGCTCATGGGGGATGGAGTACCTTGTCTTTGTTACCTCCTGCTTTCAGGGTTGAGTCCGGTGCTCTTGTTTATGATTAAACCCGTTTTTGTACTCACACTTAGATCCTTGCCTTGTCTCTTGGCCCTACCAACCTCAGTCCAGTGACAACTCGGGCAGTACTCGGCTCAAAAACATATATCGAAAGGTATTCATAAAAAATAAAGGAACGTTTAAGTGACCTGCATATAAAATCACCCAGCGTCATTTATGGGGGGTGATTCCTGCCATTATTATGACGCACATTCGGAATGGGTACGTGCGCGCGGAACATTCGCGTTCGCGTGCGGCATGAGGGTACGAAGATCCGCTTTCGGAAGGTTCGCATTTGTATACCGGGTTGCTATGGATACTGAAGGCAGCCCAAAATTCA